>CM060242.1:45290440-45388163 GCA_030555515.1 Acutogordius australiensis
TTTTACTGAAGAACACACGTGCACAAATATTAAGTACAAAATGACTAGGCTAAGAAACCTAGGTAGCTGGTTTATGTGCAGAGAAATCTTACTATAACCTCACGGCAATATCAGGTACCTTTGGACCTTTGCTCTTAATCGATTTGGTAACAAGGTAAAGAAAGTTTACAATTTTATTTTCTACCTCACTTCCTATAACTTCTTCACTTTAAATTTTTTCAAAAAATGAGTATAAAAACACGTAAATTATGGGTAGGCATTTTGCATTTTCGCCTTATTTCGCCTTGAGGCCATTGATAGAAATTTTGGACTTAATCTCCTATCAGTTTTAACTTTAAGAAAAAACCAACCCATTTGCAAGGCCGGGAAACGCAATTTTTCTTAGATCATATCATTCAAGGCGTTTTTAGATTAAAAATCATTTTTCCAAAAAATATAAGTACAAAAAAAACTTTTATTGGATTAAAATTTATTTAAAAAATATTTTTAAAATTTTTAATATAACAGAAGTTAAATTTCGTTCACTCATTTCCCATTTCCATTATTTCCAAATTTTGTTATTTATTTTATCTAATTTTTAATAATTGGACACCATAATATTGACAAATTACCGTCTAGATTACGTTTAATTTGATTATCGAGCTTTTGTTGATGTAACAGTCGACGATCCTCGTGGAATGATAATTCTGTAATAACAAAATTAAAATACTAACTATATTTGCGTTATATATTATAATTGATGAACCATCTGCTTACTTTAAAATTTCTCATACATCAACACAAAAACGTTTTTTTCAAAAGGTCCAAGGCACCTGTTCCGCCTCCAACTTACAAAAAATCCTTAGACCAGAATAAGAAAACATATGAGCAAAAAATTGGGTTAAGTTTCAGGCAGAGAAGCCTTCCAATAGTTTTGTCCTATCCTCTTAGGTTATACAAAATATTTATGTGCTATAAGAAGTTTTGAAAACGCACCAAAATAAAAATGATTTGTTAAAAAGTTTAATTCTTTTTCCTGAACAAAGGGTCCCAAATTCATTAAAATTTTAACTTGTTTAAACCGAACGTTTGCCGACGCTGTATATAAGATTTGTCCACACGCCGGCGACCTATTTTTTCTTAGACATTTCATTTTGGGCATAACTCAGCATCCTAAAAGTCGTTGTACTTGTAGGAGTTTTTCAATTTTTAATACTTACTTAGCGGGTACAATCAGAACTCATGTTAGATCGTTTTTGCAAAAACAAAAAAAACTGTTAAAATATTTCGATACGCGCGAAGGAATTCTAAAAATATTCGATAATTGCGGGTAAATTATAAAGAAATTATGGCCAACATTAAAGAACAATTACAAAATACTCCGGCATTCGCAAGGAAATTCTAATAAAAGTTTTTCGACATCATCATGGCGATAAAAAATATATATGGCCAACTTGTAAGAAAAGCTACTGAATATTCCGGCATCGCCGGAAATTTACAAAAGTTGTTAAACATTTGCAAAGAATCTAGAAAATCAATGGGATAAAGGTAATCTGCACAAAGAAATCCTAAACACAACAAATTAGCAACTTTGATGATGAAAAGTGGAGCAGCTCTTTTCCTTTCCACTGGATTCCCATATGTATGCTTTGGATAATCGAGTTAACCATTTTTAAAAGTCAGCAGCTGTTAGTTACTATTCCTTTCTCCGGCTATATGATACTCACTGTATTATTAGTAACTGGCTTTTACACTAGCAAATTTGTTTTCTACTTGAGTTTTTATGCATAATAAAAAAATCTAACCTAGATAGAAAAGATTCTCACATTTTAACGGCCACATTGTAATGAATAAAAATTTAATATAAAAAAATGACAAGAAAATTTTAAGCGAAAAAAAATGAAACTATCAGAAGAGCACAGATAAAAATGGTATAGTAAATGAAATGTATAATTTGATCTTAAAAAAATGAAACCAGGTATTCAGCGGCAAGATATGATGAATTGGACACAAAATTCTCAGCGATCTTACATAATGCAATGTGAACCTAAAGGACTGCCTCCCGACGCTAAAGCTGTCGATATTGATCTTATGGGTATCAGGATTTTAATGGACGACTGGTACCCAGAAATTATCCCATCTCAAACTATTGACTTGTCCATGACAATGAAGACACATATTTATTTACAAATATGCATAATATTGGCTTTCAGTCCATAAATTTTTTTTGGAAAGCTTGGAAAGATAAAAGTAAATTTTTAATGTTATGTAAAATTTTAAAAGAAAATTAAGATATAAGTAATTTAAATTATTAAGGTATGAGAATTAAGTTAAAAAGAAAACAAGGCTAAAGGTGGTTTTCAAAAAAAAGATATTTAAATGGACAGATGGTTTTGGTAGGTTTAAAATAAAAAAAAATAAAGTGTAGGCTGGGTGAATTGGGTTAAAATTTGTATCGCCTATGCCGTCATTTATTTAGTAAAATCATCCATAGTTAGTCTCAAATTGAAGATATTTAAATGTACAGATTGGGTTATTAATTGATAAGTAGGTCTAAAAATTAGAAAAATAAAGGGCAGCTAGGCTGCATAAATTGGGTTAAAATTTGTATGGCCTAAGCCGTCATTTTACTTATTAAAAACATCGATAAAAAGAGAAAAAAGTTAGGGAAGGGGTTATAATTCATCCAAATTAAAATGATATTTTTAATTTAGGGAGGCTGCCTGATTAAATGACGGCATAAGCCATACAAATTTTAACCCAATTCACCCTTCTTTACAAATTTTGGGGTATTGAAAAAGAAGTGGAAAAACTTTATATTTAACAGGAAATTATATGCCATCTAGTTTTTTTAAATCAATCTAAACTAAATTGAAAATAAATGAATTATCAATTAATCACATTGCATAAGAATGTTTTTTGATGTATTTAAACAACTTATTTATTTTCCTGAAAAAACCATTAGAGCATACCTTGACAATCCTTAATTCCGTCTCCATCATACCCATACCGGCATTCACATTTAAATGCATTAAATGAGTTAGCCCGACAGGTGGCATATTTATGACATGGTTGGTGACAATTACTAGTATTAGTGTCTTTATTATGGATATTATTGTCTCTCGCTACAAACGTAGTGGATTGGTTACTTTTGTCAACTATTATACGCGTAGGAGTTACATTTAAATCATTATGATAATAATTTGTGGCTGAAAAAATATCGGAGTTTTCAAAATTTTGATCAATCGTTATATTTTGGGCAGTCAATTCTTGGTTTTTATCAATCGTTAAAGAATTATCGTCCGCCATAATGGCAAGTGAAACACCCTTTTTTGGAGCTTTAAACGATAATGCATCACGTATCGGCGGTTTATATAAATTAATTTTTTCGCTATAAGGCTGCAATTTGATGCTTGTACGATTTTTGTGTCGAAATAGCTTTTTATTTAAATGTCTGAGGGTAATTATAGGAAATGAATGAAACTTGAATAATTTAAAAATTTTGGGCTTTTCGAAAGCTTCTAAGGGTTTTAGAACAGATTCTGTGATTTCAATAGTCTTAGAAGTAATTGGTGAACTATTAGTATAAGTTTCGCTTTCATAGAGTTTATTTAGGCTGTTAAGTATGTTGTTCAAATTGTAAATCGTCGATGTATCAATCCTGGGCCGATTAAACCTCGTGGTATTTTCGAGCATGTTGATTATTGTCGATGTGGTAGTCGGGGTAGGAAATAATAAGTTTTGCAAATCGAATTGAGCCATGAATTTGGTCGAAAAATCGATGCCAATGTGATTTGCATCAAAGAAAGTGACGGAAGGTTTGATTGATACGCTTTTAAGGGCACCGTTTAGTAAAGACTTGAAATATGAAATATTTAGAGTGTTTTTAGTATTGATTTGAGTGGTTGACGGTTGATGTAAATTTTCATTATTATCGTCGTTTGAATCATTCCCGTCTAAATCCTTGTAGCCGTAATCAAAATCTCCTTCGGTTGAGAAGGCGGTATCTATATAACCTTGGACAGATGATGGCGTATATTCGAAATGTTTATTTGACAAAGGGAAACTTCGTGTGGATTTTCGATTGAATGGTCTTCCATTTCGATTTGTAAGACTTTTCGAAACATGAGTCAAGTGCCATTTCCGTAATGCCTGAGCTATCGGTGATTGTAATAATACCGGGCTGCGATGTGGTTTTTTTGAAGTTACCGTATTTTTTGATGTTTTTACGAAATTGTTTTCGGGATTTAGTAAATTGAGTGTGGCCACTTGATAATTTTCGGGTCGTAAAGAATTTTTGTTTATAGCGTCGAGCAATTCATTGCGAAGAATAGGATTAGCTGATGTCAGCAATTTCTGGGATGCTGAACATAATAAACACAAACCTAACGTGAGAGCCTTTGTAACTACTATAAGAGCTGACCGTACAGAGTTGTACATTAATCTCTTTCGATACAACAAGTTAAACTAATTTTTCAATATGCGCAAATTACGAATAATAATAATAATAATTTTTATCAAACATCATTAATAAATACATTAATTTTGTTTTTCCAATGAGGATTTAAAAACGCATATATACAGTGCCTCAAATTGTCCAATTTTTATCCATTAACGTGTATTCAATTTTTTATAACAAATGGAATGTTCTATGTGAAAAATAGGTAAATAGGAAAAAGGAACCTATTATTGATATATGTATAATTTTGGTGTAATTACTCTTTCCATAGGCTCAGTTGGGGGAGGAACCCTTTTTGTCCTATGGTTCATATCCCGATATAAAAAGGTAATTTGCCTGATGCATTAATATAAATAGTGTGGTTTGTGTCTCCAAAATCAATATATTATTTTTTTTGTAAACTTCTTATGACCAAAAAAAACTATGAAGGGATTAGACCCCAAATCTATATTATTTTTATGGTTGATATATAGGAATATTTGTCCTGTATAATCCTTATGTAGTTTTTTTTGGGAAATGAGTGAAATTTGAAAACCATGAATATTTGGGCTAAGAAAGATTGTTTTTAGGAGACTAAGAAAAATTACTTTTATTTGTTCGGTTGGAACAATTTTTTCTGATAGCATAAAACGTTTAAATCACTTCCTTTTTATATATAGAGGCAAATTTATTGTCGAATTTAATGAAATTTTTTTTTGCATGGTTAAACATCAAATCTAACGTATATATAAATAAAGTTTTATAATTTTATAAATAAATCCATATAAATTTTACACTTTGCATTTTTTAGTTACATGCTCAAAACGGGACCGTTTATTTTTTATATCTAGATATTTATATTAGAAAAAAATTAGGTCTAAGCCGTTATCTTTCTTTTTTAGGAGAAAGATTATGTTCCTCGATCTGAGACCATGTTAATATAATTGGTTAATCTAATTATAGTCTCTCATACGATGCCAACAATCTAGTCTCAAGAACGACAAAACAATTTGATATGGGTTCAGAATTTATCCGTCTTTACAAAAAAATATAAATATTCGAAATATTAAAAATTCTCAGGCATACAAAACTTTTTTTACCAGCATTTGCCCTAAATATATTTAAAAATCTTGATAAATTTATATATAAATTTATATAAAAAATTTTAATTTAATTAAAAAAGGCACATTTTTAAGCTCGCCAAATTAAATTTAATGTACATATACTTTTTCCAAAATGATAAAATTATAAAGAAAATTTGAAAAAATATACATTTACAATAAACCATATTCACAATTTTTGTTTTTAACAAATTAGTAATTTATTATATTCAAAAAATAATGATTGCCTTTATAAATTGGATATGTGAATTAAAATTAATTGTTTTTACTAATCTCAATTGCTTAAAAAGATAATATCAGATTTTTAAATTAATTGTAAATATAATTTTAATTTGGTATCAATGCGCATGAAAATTAAAAATATGATATATGTGAATGATAAAAATGAATTATATAAAACTTTGGATTTTAGAAAATGAATAATTAAATAAGAATGATTATCATGAAAACATAAATAAGTATGCTAATTTGGAAGAATCTATATGAAAAAACACTAGTTATATTTAACTAGTAATTAATATTAGGGTAATAAATCAAATAAAACATGAAACGTTAAATGGCATAAAAAAATTTGCAACCATGTTTTAAAATAGTAAGCAATATTTAGCTTAATAGGAGTAGTGTATTGTATTAATCTAACAATTTTATGCTAGATGTTTTGTTTGAATTATAAAATTTGTCAAAATTCAATTCCTCAGTTAATGATTTTTCGTGTCCTAGATAAACCAAATCACCTTTGCTCAGGTCACTACTTGCCAGCCTACTAGAAGTTAGTGTCGATCTTAAAGAAGAAAATGTGACCTCACAACTCGACGTTGAAAAGCCAAATAACAAACTCATAGAGAAAATGGTTAATAGATTAGAAAACGCATTTTTAAAAACATATCAAAATTTAACAAAATCATTAGTAACACATTCTTTGTAATTATTAAGTTTTCTTATTTAAAATTTTTTGGCTACGCCATGATAATAAATTTTTATCAATATTACTTATTTTTAAAGGCTCTAATTTTTTTATATAAAAAAAGGATAATCAAATTTGTTAAGAGATTCAAAAGACTCTAAAAAAATATTATTGGTAAAAAATCTATTATTAAAAGGATCAATTGAAATAAAAACCTTTTAATTCATTATTAATATACAAATCATTCTTAAACTTATGAGTAGAAAAATAAAAATCAAAAAATCTTTAGGTAGTTTTTCTTTTATCCATAGATAAATTATTGTCATTTAAAAAAGTATTAATCAAAACAGTTTTTGAATAGATCTTCAAATGTTTTGTACTTCTTAATTGTTTAATTTCTAACTAACAATGATGTATTAAATCAAATGTTTTAAAAACATAAATCGTTTTGCATTAAAATTGATCATTTTATTTTTAATAAATAAAATAATTTTTAAAATAATAAATACAAAAAAATAATTGATGATTATAAATATGGCCAAAAAATCCCGACGCTTCGGCCCTGTGAAAGATATAAAAAAATTTTATTTTTAATATATTTAATATTTTTATGTAATTTAAAAAATAATGGCGTCGTAGTGACCACACCACCGATGGGGCAACAGCCGGGTATATTCCGGCATTCACTTATTTCCTTGATTGCATCATAAAAAAATTTATGAAGGGAAAAAATATCAAAAAACCCAAGATGCAATCTGTGGTTAAAGCAGTGAATATATAGGATATGGCCAGCTATTTTGCTTAGAAATACTTGAACACCACCTTATTCCCCGGGCATTACGTTCGCCCCATCCATTGTGCAAACAGGTTCTTTGGTTCTAGATTATATTCTAAAAAAAAATTGTTGACAAGTGAGAAAATTTCTTAGGCATCACATTTAAGAATTGCTTTCACAAATATAAAGCCTTCTGTAAAATCAAATTTTTCTATATATCCAATAACATCAGAAATAATTTCTGTGTTAGTTTAATCTCTCTTGCGGATGAGAAGTGTAGATGAATGAAATCACTTTTTAAAAAAAGTAAATATTTTTAAAATAAGATTTTTTAGATATTTTGGCGGAGCAAATCTAAATATATGATGTAGGAAAAAAAATATTATACGTATTTTGGAAAATAAAATTACTATGTATTTTGGGGGGGGCAAATTCAATTTTTTTTGGGGGGGGGCAAGGTCTAGAATCGTGCCTGGTTATTTACCAATTTAAAAAAAATTTGACATATTTTTTTCTCAAAAACTTAATTATAAAATTGGCAACTTTTGGTCAAATTGCATATAAAAAATGGTTTTACTATAAATGTAAAAAAAAAATAATTTTTAAACTGAAATCGGACTTTATTAACTTTACATATTATATATTTTTAGTCCTGAGTTAAGTAAGACTCCTAAACCTGGATATGATAAAACCCTCAGTAGCATATTTGTAATATTTTGGAAGATTTATGTGTAAAAAACAAAATAAAAAAATTTCATTTAGCAGCAGTAACATTGAATTAAATGAATAAAGGTAAAAAAAGAGTTTAAAATTTTAATTATTCATCAAACTCGTTAATATATAAAGTTATAAAGAATTTAATTATACAAATAATTCCAGTAATTTTAAATATGTCATAATGTTATTCTAAATTGGAATAATGGGATGATCATAACATAAGAAACGAGATTAAAATTTTGTTATTAATATCTATTATTTAATTCTATATAACATTATGTATATTAATGAGTTTGAAATGAATGTATATTATCACTTGAAGATAAAATCTCGTTTAAATACAAGTTTGATGTTACATGATGTCTAACTCAGATAAATATTTTAAATTTCCTCATAAAAATAATAGAGCTTAAATTAGAGGTCTAAGGCACCCCCAAGTTTTCCGTATAGCACCACACCCGTTTATGGCTTTGACTTCCGATGGGTTAGATATCAAGGTTTTCTATCAAGCGGGAGACCTAGATTTTAGCCTATTTTACTTTAGACATGGGTCTACTTAAAGAGCAACTCAGCAGCTAACATCTGTGTTATTCTCCGAAAAAATACTTCTGTGCATAGAATCGAATCTAAGAGGGTAGCAGTCCGAACGGTCTTGTAAAAATATAATTTAGATGAAGTTGCCGTCGTATAACGCACAACAAAAAAAACAACATGGTTGTTAAGAATCTTCTTGCGATAAGGATCCCGGGTTTAATTTTTTTTCAAATGCCTAATTTTTTTTAAACAGCGTATATCCAAAGTTCAGAAACCAAAAAATCTATTGGTATATTCAGATTCCTTATCATTTTGTGTGCTTGCGCAAAATATTTTGTATTAAATTGCTCGGTTCATGCTGTTTATTCACCGCTTCAAATTTATAACCTCTAATTACTCAGCGCATATAGGCTACTTATATTACTAATGGTAACTTTATGTTTATTGTTTATACTCACTTAACTAATGAATTTTTGTTGTTTATTGATGTTAAATTTCTTTTTTTAGCTTGTTTCTCGATTCTAGCTTGTTTTTTGGTTTGCCTAGAATTTTTATAAATTATAGCTTGCTCTACTTTTTAATTTTTATGAATTTGTGGGTTTCTAGCTAATTTGATTTACTTTGTCTCTATTGCTTTTTTTTCTATACACTGTGTTGAACCAATAGTATATTCAGGGAGAGATTCTATTAGCCTTCTTAAAAAATACCAGCTTAATTACTTCACCACGTCTTAAGCTAATCAATACCCCTAAGACTCTAAACCAATACAAAGAGCCCTTCATAAGCCAGATTGTAACAAAACACGGCGAATGCAAATCTCATTTTTCTGTTTTTTTTGACAGGGCCATGTGCCTATCCCACCTCATATATCAAATAATTGAAAGGATCTTAAAAGAAAGTAACACTTATGTTAAATTTTTTGTTAAAAAAATTAGAAACTTAAAATTCTGTCACTTTAAAATTTTTGTACCTCAACATGCTGCTAAAAAATTTGGTAAAATGATTAGGAGTAAAAAATTATCTAACTGGTCATTAAGAGCCTCTATTAGTGATGAAAAACATAAATTAGTCAAAAAATTCTTATTAAACTCTAAAAAACCAACTCAAACTAATTTAGTGGTAAATTAAAAATTATTTCATATAATATTAATAGCTTAATTAACAAAAAACATGAGCTAGATTTTTTAATGAACAATGATAAAAGTATTTTTCTAATTTTAGGATTACAAGAGACTTGCATAATGGAAAATCATTGGAGAATAAATTTTAATAACTTTAATTGCCTTGAAGGTTTTTATAACAAAAATGTAGATGGAGAAAGAGGAGTGGCTATAGCATGCAGCAAAAATATGTACTCAGAACAAATAGGTGAAAGTTCTGGCAACATACTATGGGCCAAAACTATATTTAATAAACAATCTGATTTTAGCTTCAGTACATATACCTATTAAAACTTACAAATTTGAAAGAATTGCTGTAATAAAAAATTTGATTAACAGTATTGTCAAAAAAAGTAATAGATTTAACTGGCCAATTGTTATAATGGGGGATTTAAATATGGGGAAAGATGAGGCACAGGTCCTTGTAAACAAAATTAATTCTAACCTAAATAGGGACATGTTTACTCTTGATACCGGAGTGAGTTTTTGTAGAAAACACTTAAAAAATCAAAGAGTTTCCACAGTGGATTATTTCATTGTAAATAAGCATTCTTTAAATTTCTCTCCTGTAATAACTGAGGAATCTTGGAATTTATCTGACCATTTTCCCATTAGTATTGAAACAGAAGTTTGCTTAAAAGATAAATTTCAACAAAAAATAACATTGGGCTCCACCATTAGGTTTTGTAATAGTAAGGTAAAAGATAACTATTCAAATATTATTCACCATAATAAATTTAGTGTCTTAGAAGATTTAGGGGACTCTCAAGATTTAAATACTGAATTACTAAAACAAATTCGTTCAAAAAGATAAAAATTTTTCTGTCAAAAAAACTTAGGAACAAAATTCTTTACAAAAACTGGTTATATAAAAAATGGTTTCAGTCTAAAAATAAAAAATGCTATGTTAAATATTTGAATATTAAAAAAGAGGTAAAAAATCTTTTAAAAGCAGAAAAAAAGGTAGCCTGGAATAAATTTTTATTAAAAGGTGTTAGGGATAGGAAAAATAATCCAAAAGCTTTCTTTAAATGGTTTAAAAATTTAACTAAAGGTCAAAGTACACTTAGCACTGGCCCAATTAGAGATTCGTTTGGTGTTTTACAATCAGATCAAGAATCAATTAATTTATGCTGGAAAAAATATTATACCAATCTTCTCAAAGATAGTACTGGCCACAGTGGGTCTAAGGAAGGGTGGGCCAATGTCTCGTGTAAAGTTAATTCTGTATGTCTGATAGATAACCCTTTTACTTGGGGGGAGATTAAGCAATTTTATCTATTCTTCCAAAGCCCCAGGCCCCGATTCTATATCAGCTGAAATTTTCAAAAGTTTAAGCTTAGACTCCTCGGCCCCAACACCATCGTCATATTTGGGTAAGTGCGTTTTTCGGATTTTGAATAAAGTATATACTCAAGGTGCAGTACCAAACCAATGGAAGCTCGCCAAATTAGTATTCCAAAAAAGGGTGATTTAACATTAATGGACAATTATCGCGGTATTTCTCTTATCGGTTGTTTCTAAAATTTTAGCTACTTTAATTAATAAAAGAATTGTTAGCTTCTTGGAGAGTAACAATTTAATATGCAGAGAACAGGCTGGCTTTCGTAAGAACGAAGAGTGCATAGGTCAAGTCATTTCGTTGTTTGAGAGTGTCATTAGGCGTAAGTATAGCAATTTGTCAACTCATTTAGCCTTAATCGATTTTAAAAAGGCATATGATATGGTACCTCATCAAGCCCTTTTTAAAAAACTTTACTCTATAGGAATAAGGGGAAAAATTCTGGCCATAATTGAGGACATGTATCGAGGTAGCGCTTTTCTAACGCCTTTTAACGACTCAGACCCGGTCATACTAGAAAGAGGTCTGAGGCAAGGCTGTCCGCTATCACCTATTCTTTTTAATATTTATATAAATGATATTTTCAACGATATACCAAGTAATTTAGGTGTTAGTGTCCCAAATGTTGAGAATAAGCTTAAAGGTTTATTATTTGCCGACGATCTGGTTTTTTGCGCAGAGTCATGTGAGGATCTTAAAACAATGCTCTACCATCTTGAAAATTGGGCTAATAAGTGGGAAATGGTTATTGGAGCTGAAAAATGTGGCGTTATGATAAATCATTCCTTAAATTCAACTCCGTGCGAGTGGTCAATTCAGGGGAACCCTATACCTCAGGTATCAAACTATAGATATCTGGGTCTTTTATTAAATGAGGACTTTAATATCGACAAGATTATTGAGGAGCGGGCGTTAAGGGGAATGAAGGCTATTCATCTCTACGGTCCGTTCCTGCGGTCCAGCTCCATACCAATAAATGTTAAATCTCATATTTATGTTTCAGCCATTCTACCCATTCTAACTTATGGAGCGGAATTATTTGGTCTTTTCTCTAATAAATCGCTGTCCCCGCTTTCTAAGACTCACGATCAAGCCATTCGCTGGATAATCGGAAAATTTGGAAAAAGACTAATTGGGCCTAAACATCATTTGTACTTAGACCTCAATATTAGTACTTTTGACGTTTATACAAAAAAAAAATCCGTGCGTTTTTAAAATCTCAATATAGTAAAACATTTATTAAAGATCTAGTCCTATCAAAACCTAAGTCTCGCAAATGAACGTGGGTTTCGCGTTGCTCTAGGTATTTTAATAAAAACAAAATATCATTTAATGGAGACCCAAAAATTATTTCAAAATCATTTGGCCTAAACCTTGACAAAGCTAGTCTTAGCGAAAGTAAGTATAAATATGACACTGATTTTCTTTCGGCTGCAAACTTCTGCTTCATATGAGGACAGGTAATTGGTGGAATTTTAAAAAAGCAAGACTATTAAGATTGGTTACAAGTGACTTCGACTGTCCGTGTTGTAAATCAGTAGTTGATGACCCACTTGTTCATTTCTTTCTACACTGCTCTGCTTTGCATGAATTTAAACGCTTATACTTGCATGAAATAATATCTTCAAATAAATGTGATAATATGTTGTTAATTGATATTTTAGGGCTTTCTGATCAGTCTCAAATTTTAAATGTAATTAAATATTGTCATTATGCTGGCCGAAGATTCTTTAGCTCTTGGTCTAGGTTAAGTGATTGCCTAGTACCCGACAGGGCTAAAAGGGCTATGCCCTGATGGGTATGCCGTCTCTTTCAAGAGATGTAGGGCAAGGGGGGCATTGTTTTAGCAGGTGAATGATTCTGGCCTTCGACTTTTGCCAGAGTTGTAAAGCCTGCATGCTATAATATTCCGGGAAGTGCGGCATCATTTCGATAGATATTGTGGTATTGGCGGAGAGACGCGCTTAATCCTATTGACCCTAGGGGTTATGAACGTCGCCGCATAGCAATTTCAATGCTCCTCACCCAAAAAAAAATAAATAATACTATGAAATAAAAAATATTTTTATTACAATATCTTACTATGTATGCCCAACGTAAAAATATATTAATATATAATTAATAATTAATTTACGACATGTTATATACAATGAGGTAAACATAAAATAGATCAAAAAATCGCCCGCTCTTAGACATATCCATTTTATTTTTTGAAGAAATCACATTATAGTTGTATTTTACAATAAATTTACACATAACATTTACAAGAACAGGGTCTTAGAGATGATGTTGGTTAATCAATTAAATAATTATTCATATTCGTTATTAGCACCCAACTTCAAATTAATTAGCCTTTGTACATAATTAAATATGATTTTTGTTTATATGAATCTGTAAAATGTAAAAACACTTTTTTAAATTTATATTATAACTCCTTAAAATATAAGGATAAATTTTTATTATTGCAAAATTATTTTTATAAAAATAAAAATTTGTCTAAAAAATGTTGAAATTAAAATCATTTTGTTAAAATCACGAACAAAACTAAAAAGAATTTTTTTTATAAAATTATTTTACTTTGAACGCTAATCTTTGTTTAAAATAAAACCAACTTTGTGTCTTATTTGGTTTTGTTTAGTTTTAATTATGATTTATTATTATTTTCTGAACTTTAAAAAGGTTCCATAGTTGTTTATAAGCTGCTACCACAATGAGCATTCATTTAAATCATAAAGCCCTCTTAGAGGCTGAGAACAACCAAATGTTTTCCGGAAAGGCTCAAATCCAGTTGCTACAACATTTATTCTAAAAAAGTAAGATAGTTTCAGTTGACTTCCACATGAGGATGAATTTAATTATTATAATGTTAAAAAATTATTCAACAATGTTTTTTACAAGAAAACATAATAAATTATAAACTTTATTATATAAATTATAATTATACAAATATAGTTATACAAACATCTTTAATCTTTTTCAAAATTCAAACACGTATAGAAAATTTGTAAGCGTTGAATTAATTTCTAAAATAATTTACAATCCATTAAATTTATTTTTATATAAAAATAAATATTGAACGACCTATTAAAACGTTTTCTATAAATTAAATTCAGGTTAAAGCAGGAATAATTATGACAGTTGGTTAAGACAGAACAACAAATTTTAACATTGTAAGCATCATTTACGGCAATTTTTGATTAAAAATTCAATGCTGGTACGAATATAAATTCATAATAGCCAATGCCTCTTTTATTCATCTAAAGTCAATTTATTCAGGTTGAGATAATTAAATCTTCTATAGTATACAAAAAACGTTTGATTTTTTTTTGCAATATATTAACGTTTTTTCTATTTTGTTAATTTTGTTACGATAGTTTTCCTATTAAATCTGTTTTATCTTAGTTAACCTGTAAATTGCGTATAATTTTGTAAAAACCTCTTTTAGATATGTTTTAAGAAAAATATGTTGATCTTTAACAGTTGAAAATATTGTAAATTTTTTACTTAACGCAGAGATAAAATTTAGAGGCATTGGAAAAAAACTTAACCTAAGATCGTTAACGCAAAATTAACTAAAAAACCTATAATCATATATGCTATTTGTAAGCCACAAGAATACATATACGGTCAACTCCACCTAAAATCGGTAAACTTTTTTCCTTGAAGTCTTAGTTTTGGCTGAAGAATGGCACACTGGTGGTCCTCGGGTGCTGATAAAAACCTAAATTTTTTTTGACGAAGCGATTTTTGACCGAGATATGAGCAAGAGTTTTTCGCAAAAAAAAAATTTGAGGCAAACATGCGCTCATGTATCACCTAAAGTATTGTAGCTAGAGTCATAATTTTTTTTATTTTGAAGATCGTAATAAGGGCTACCTGAGACGCAATAAATATTTCAAATAAATTTTTTTAAGTTACTAAAAAATTAGAGTCAAGTTTAGACACAAATAGCTTCAAAAACGTATCTTTGAATTTTTTGAAAAATTTATATAATATGGCCCTTAATAATTTTAATAAACATATGATTTAAAAAGTTTGGGACCGGCATGACTTTTTACAAAATTTTAAAAAAATTAATTTTTTGCCCTAATTTTGGGACATATCTAAGCCCTTTGCACTAAATTGGAATATACCATTGTGGCAAACTTGACAGTATTTAAAAAGCAGGACATATGGGCAATTATGTTAGACCATAATAGTTTGATTTTATTGATTACTACTATTATTAAATTTACAATGAAAAAGTGAACCTTAAAACCAAAAAAGAAAATTTGCCTGTTTTTTTAATCGACTTTCTGGTTAACCAGCCAGCTTTTATTTAATATTTAACATTCATTTTATAGATAAAATATCGCTTAATAACATATAATAGCCCCAGCTTTTTTAATTCGAATATGACGTACAAAAAAAAATACCTGAATTTGCCAAAAAACAGCAAATTTTCAGGTGTCAAAAAACTAACCGATTGTATTCGTCTGTGCAAGCTTATTTTTTTATTATTTTTCCACAATTAGGAACGCATTTAGTTATAAAAAACTTTAGGTCAATGCCCAAATGCATATGCCTGTAGAATTGAGTAACAATGATATTTCCTCTTTCTTTAATAGGTCTAGTGCGTCTATATTATAAAACTAAGATGTAATTGGAACTAAAATTGTTGGTTTTTAAACTTTATTTAGGTTGGTTAGATCTATATTGTATGCATTGTTCAAAATAGGCTTTCAAAAACATATTTGGCATTGTAAAAATTAGTAAAAGGCTGGATGTCTATATTTTATTTATATTAAATTGGGTCTAATATTTAGCCTTAAAATTCATCATTGAAGCTAATTCCCCCAGTTATAATCATTTAAAGTTGTTAAACCCTATAACTGACTTCTTTTATGTATTTATAATATCAAAAAACCATATAACTATGTTTCACAAAATAATTGACTCTTTACGTTTATTTTAAGTTTGTTAAAAGAACATTTGTTAAAACATAATATTCTAAATAGACCAAATATATTCTATTTTACTTTTTTTTTATCGGACTTAACGTTGTTGAGGCTGTCTTTTTTAGAAAAATTAATGAATAAAAGAAAAAATTAAATTTTTACAAATTTTTTAACCTTAATATTTTATCCTCCCAAAATTTTTTTTATATAAGGGCACGTGCAAAGTGCGTTTTTATTTTCGTAAAATTTTGAGAATTCTAAAAATTTTATAAATTTATTTTTTTTTAAAAATTTTAAAAAAATTTTTTGTTTCAGAAAAAGCATTTTATGTGCATATATTAAATTTGGACTTTTTAAAAATTTGCGTTATATTACAAAATATTTTTTTTCAAAATTTTAAGAATTTTACGAAAATAAAAACTCACTTTGCACGTGCCCTAATAAAATTAAAAAAAATTTTTTGAATTTTGCCGAGGATATATATTTAATATTATGTATAATTTCTAATATTGTTCTTTAAACTAAAAAGGACTAGTAAAAGTTAACAAATATAAGCATACAAATTTTTAGTTTTTATTTTTCACTTTGAATTTTCAAAATACTTGGCAAACTTATCTTATAAAAAACTATGGGTACGTTGTAAAATGTTGGGGGAAATTTATGTTAAGCTATTTTACGTATAAAATATTTTAAATTTTCAAATTGGTTGACCCAGTAAGTTGGCTTTGAAGATAGGAGTAAAATACAAAAAATTACCAAATATTTTGATCTGAAGTTCCCTTTTTCTTTCCAAAATTGACAATAGTATGAATCAAATTGATAAACTGTTATGGCCTAACATACTTGCCCCTATGTCTAACTTCTTATATATAACCAAATTTGGCACACTTAAATATATTAATATAGTGCAGGGAGCAAATTTTTGTCTAAAAATAAATAAAATTTGTATTTTTAAATTTTTTAAAAAAAGTCATGTCGGTCCTAGACTTTTGAGTTCGAATATTTATAAAGAATATTAAGAAGTATATTTTAGCAATTTTTCAAGAAATTTAAAAAAATGCTTTTTTAGTTATAATAAACTGAATATATAAAATTGTAAAATTTTAAATAAGTTTTTAAAATATTAAGCACATGCAAGATAGCCCAGCCCTGTCCTCTTCAAAATAAAAAAAAAATTAAGTCTTTAGTTATAAAACTATTTGACTTATAACCTCCCAAAGTTGCTTCAAATGTGAAAATTCACCTTGCGATTTTATTCTTTTGCCCCTATCTTCGTCAAAAATCACCAATCAAAAAAAAATTTCCAGATTATGAGATACCCTTAGATACTACCTCCATGCTAAATTTAAGCCATATCAAAAGGGGTACCCCTCCAGGACTTGTTGGATTGAGGTGGAATCATACATATTTATGACCTGAATTTTTAATACCAGCCAGACCTGCCAAATCTGAGCTTAACAAAAAATTCAATAAAATAATTTTATATTTACAGACAGTTAAATTGCTATATTTAAACTTCTAAATTTAAATTTATATAAAATTTATTTAATTTAAAGTTGCTTCTGCATAAACTAAATGCAAATTTAAGAGCTTATACTTATTATCATTGAGAAAATAAAAGCTTCAACTGATTTGATAAAAAAAAATTTTAAAATTTTATTCCTTTAAAAATTGTAGGTCGCATTTTGTCATTAAATTCATACATAAAAAATAGCTATTCCCTTAAGAAGACATCGAAAAACGGAAAATAGCATGAGAACATAGGATTATAATTTTAACAAGCGTTATTTTTAATCGACTGATGTTAATTAATACGCTAACCCATATGAAATATTACTGAAGCAAAAGAAAATAAAAATGATTTGCAAAATGTCGGGGCATATATCATACTGGGTTAGAATTAATTCATTTTTAAATATAGCTGACAAAAGGGACCCACAGCTGAATTTGAGAAAGGGATATCATGAATTATGCGTTTGAGTGTGTAGACAAGGTCTTAAGATCAAAACAGTTTTGTTTAATTTCTTTAATTACCTGATTTCGTCCGGGGAATGGTCACCTTCTAAATCATATTTCGATGCTGGATCAGTGCAGAATATCTGGTTGAGTGTGTAAAAAGTTATTAAGTTATATAGATGCCTGAAATAATGAGAATTAATTTTAAAAAAGTTAAAATCATAATAAAGGGGTAACATTTATTCGCAAAAGTTAAAAAATAACATTATTGCAATAGTCGGGTAAAAATTTTATACCCATATAACTTCAATATTAAACATATAATCTTTGTTTTCTTTCTATAAAAAGATGCTAGCTGGTTATAAACTAATATAAGTTATCATTAAAGAAAATTAATTTTATTTGACACAAAGTAGAAAAAAATGAGAAAAATTAAAATTTTTTTATTTTTTTTTATAATATTATTAATTGTCAATATTATTGATTAAATTAGGAGTAGAAGATATGCAATTTTTTACAAATTTGAGGCAATAGCATGGTTTTTAAGTGAAATTGAGAGTGTAAGATCCATACTGACCTCAATATAATTTTTTATTTTTAAGCAAATTTTATTAGAATTAGAGCAGATTTTAATTATCAACTTTGTATATTTCATATTTAAAGAATAGTCAAAAATTGACCCATAATTTATAATTTTATTACGATATACAAAATTTAAAATAGTGCTCGAATATATAACTTCTCGGGTAAAATCTGTAAATGATACTACTGACGAGTATCCCAATTACCAAAAATATCTAACGTTTTTACCATTCCAAAAGCCATAAAAAAGACTTGGTCAGATGTCAGCGTGCCATCTCCGTATTTGTAAAGTGAAGTCGCATCTGGATTAGTTTCGTTCAACATACGTTTCATAGTCTAAATAAAAAGGCCTAAAAATATCTTTATTTCCCTACCTTAATTATTCCATTATGAAGCTTAATTAAGAGATTTATGACTACTAATATCAAAAAAAATACTATTTATTGTTTTTTTAAATTTTTTTTTAAAAAGCTTCTTTGGTATATCCACCATTAAATATTATAAACATTTTTTTAAATTTATCGGTTAGATCATATATTTAACAATTTTTTTAGATTGTGAACTAAGTTGCTATTCAATTTTTATGTTTTAGATCTTAAGGTACTCCTAAATTTCTTTTGTAATATTTTGTACATTTTTTTAAAATTAAGGCAGAAATAAAACCAAAAAAAATATTGATTTTAGCTATAAATATATACAAGTTCTACTTACATATTTTATAGTTACAAATTATATATAATTTTTGAAGTTATATATTTTTTAATTATTTATAATCCTAATTAACACCTCGTATCTTGATTAAGGTTACACAAGCACATCAATATAAGATCAAAATTAAATAATTGGTTTAACGACTTAATTTTTAATTCTCTTCTCTTTCTAATCATTCCTATAAGATTTAATTAAACATTAATGAGTAAACATTCTTTCACTTTTTTTAAAATTAATAGGTAATATTTGATATAAAAATTTTTTAATAAATATTTTTATTTGAGAATAGTGCAATATTTAGAAGAATTGTATTTACATATGATTAAGAAGGATATTTACAATAATTTCTTTTTGCCAATTGAAAAATTAATTTATAAATATTAGCAGACAACACTATTTACTACACGAGATGGGAAAAAAATAATATTTACACTAATACTTTTGCAAGAAACATTTAAATATAGGTTAGACCACATAAACCGTTATTTGTTTCATACAGGATTAAAATATCTTAAATAGCAAGTTTCAGACCTTCTAAATTTAAAAAAATTTAAAGGAAATAACATGTTACATAGTATGATAATTTGAGGCCCATTTGGTCGGCTATGTTATCTTGTGAGGTCAATTTTCCATCTAACTATCAATTCAATATATAAAAATAGATTAAAAAGAAAATATTATGCCCGGGTTTGTTATTATTAAAAACACCAATTGTCGAAAGGATTATTCATAGTCAACATTTTAAAATTCGATATAAAATATTTTTTGTTGAAACGTCTTTGATTAATATAAGATCAATAAAACTCACAAAAATTTGAGAAAAATAAAGAAAGATGTTTTTTAGCAAAAAGTAATTTGTCATCTATAAAAATTTTTAATGTTTAAAGCTAACCAACTAAGTTTGATGTATTGGTAAACGGATTTAAAATCCGTAATATGAAAAAGGTTTAATTTCTGTAGTTTGCTCATAATTTTTAAAAAAATTGTTTACCTGTTTAATAATAGAGCTGCCTATAAATTTTGAAATAAAATGAGTGTTTTGTGGACTTGGCTACTCATTAAATTTAAAACAAATATTTAATGAGACCGACCACAAAATATTTCGCCCTATATGCCATTACTCTATTAAAATCATGATTATTTTCTTGTTGAATAGTTTAGGTTATGTTAAAACAAATGTTATCTATGTGAGAATTTTATACCATGCTTTTCTGAATATACTCAAAATATATGTAATTTTTTCAGACAATTTCTACCGTGCAATGTCAAAATATTACCAAGGCACGAAGTGGAATAGACTGCAAGAAACATTGCTATCATATGTAAAGAAAATTTAACCATATTTGCAATATCTTTTATCAAAAAAAATAAAAATTTATAAATTGTTTTTCTCTTATTTTATAGGCTTACTAGAGTGGCGATTGAATCAGATTTAAGCAAATAGAACAAACTTGATTTTACATGCTCAAACTTTCTTATTACCAATTACGTCAATGATTAAGTGTAGGAATATTTGCACTAAAACAAACACATTTTATTCACTGGGCAATCTTACCTTCCTTTTCAATATTTTTCCCGATTTTCAAGAATGGCTTTATTTACTCATAACCGTTTAATAAGGTGAATGTAGTTTCTGGCGACACTACCTAAAACGTTAATTTATAACGAACTTGAAAAACACAGGTCCCAATTTCAAAAAATTTTTGTTAAATAATTTACGTTTTATGCATTGTATTTCATCTTAAATCTCTTTTAGCAATTTAATTGGCTTAAACATATATAAAAAGAAAGAAAAACCTACTATATACTTAAAGAAGACGAAATAGATTTTACAACATAATTTAAATTAGGTGTTGGAATAATAATTAAAATGTGTATATTATATTCTATTTAAATTAAAAAAAAACTTTTTTTACAAACTATTTCTTAGTTAAGAGCTCATTTAGTTAAGTTAATGCAGTGTTATATTATAACGTTACAATTAAACTTATTCATTTAATCTTATGGACCTACTTTTACCTGCTAGTGCTAGAATGAGATATTGTAAGGGGATTGCCAAAACCTCTATTACTTCAACCGTTTTATAACTATACACTTTATATTATTTTAGAGAAAATCTTTTTTTAATTGAAATAATATAAGTTATAAAGCTTATTGTAAATTTCATATAACCCAAAGTAGAAAAATAACCTGAAAAATAGGAATTTTTTATTACTTATTAAAAATCATAGTCACAAAACTAAATCCATAATAAAATCGTGTTTTTAATTTTAGTAGAACATTTTAAGAAAATTAAGAAAAAACAAATTTTAAAATAAGAAATTTTGTTTTTGCTATTTTGACCTTATATATTAATTATTTTAACTTAGAAAGATAATTAATATTATTGTTACGCTTTATAATAATTAAAAATAGTTATATAAAAAGTAGAAAAAAAGGTTGTAACTATTTAGGTTAAAATTTACAATGAGGCAACCATTTAACATATTTTAACTTCTAAACAATTTCACTTTAGTTGTGAGACCTTTTCAGTGTAAATTCAATAATAGTAATACAAATAAATCAAACTATTATGGTCTAACATAATTGCCCATATTTCCTGCTTTTGCTGTCAAATTTGGCACATTGTCATATTCTAATATAGTGCAAAGGGCATAAATATGTCCCAAAATTAGGACAAAAATTGATTATTTTAAATTTTGTCAAAAGTCATGCCACCACCAAACTTTTTAAATCATATATTTATTAACATTATTAAGGGCCATATATAAATTTTTCAGAAAATTTAAAGATAGGTTTTTTGAGCTATTTGTGCCTCAACTTGACTTTAATTTTTTGGTAACTTAAAAAAATTTTTTTAAAATATTTATTGCGTCCAAGGTACCTTAATACGATCTTCAAAATAAAAAAAAATTATGACTCTAGCTATAATAGATTTGATGATACATGCGTGAAAAGTTGCCTTAAATTTCTTTTTTACAAAAAAATAAAAATATTTTTGCTCATATCTCGGTCAAAAATCACTTCCGGTAAAAAAAATTTTGATTTTTATCAGCACCCAAGGACCCTACCAGTGTGCCAATTTTCAGCCAAAACTGAGACTCGAAGGGAAAATTGTCGATTTGAGGTGGAATCGACCATATTTAAAAATTCTTTAACCTTAGTATTTTTCTAAAATCCTCCCAATTTTTTTTATACAATAAATTTAACAAATTTTTTGAATTTTGCCGACGATAAATATTGAAAATTATGTACAATTTCTAATATTGTTCATCAAACTAAAAAGGATTAGTAAAAATTAACAAATATAAGCATACAAATTTTAACTTTTTATTTTTTGCACCTTAAAATTTCAAAAAACTTGGCAAACTTTTGTTTTTAATTTATAAAAAACTATGTGTACGTTGTAAAATTTTGGGGGAAATTTATATTATTTAGCGATGTTTTATGTATAAAATGCAGTTTTAAATTTTTAAATTGGTTTGGTGACCCAGAAAGTCGGCTTTGAAGATAGGAGTAAAATACTAAAAATTACCAATTTTTTTGATCTAAAGTTCCCTTTTTCTTTATAAAATTGACAATAGTATGAATCAAATAAATAAATTATAGCCTAACATAATTGCCTCTATGTCTAGCTTCTTATTTATAATTAAATTTAGCACTTTTAAATATTTTAATATAGTGCAGGGAGCAAATTTTTGGAAAATCAAAAAAAAATTATTTTTTTGAATTTTTTAAAAAAAGTCATGTCGGTCTCAGACTTTTGAGTTCGAATATTTATAAGGAGTATACTTTAGCAAATTTTCAAGAAATTTTAAAAAATGCTTTTTTAGTTATTTTAAGCTGTATTTTTCATTAAATTGTAAAATTTTAAAATAACTTTTTTTAAAATAATAAACACTTGCAAGATAGCCTTTATTGTCTTCTTTAAAATAAAATAAAAATTAAGTCTCTAGCTATAATACTTTTTGACTAACCTCGCAAAGTTGCATCAAATGTGAAAAGTCACCTCGCAATTTTTTTTTCTTTTGCCCCTATCTCCGTCAAAAATTACTTCCGGTCAAAAAATTTCCAGATTATAAGATACTCTTAGATACTACCTCCATGCAAAATTTCAGCCAAATCAAAAGGGGTATTCCTCCCGGACTTGTTGGATTGAGGTGGAATTGACCATATATAAATAAAAATAATAATAATAATAATAATAATAATAATAATAATAATAATAATAATAATAATAATAATAATAATAATAATAATAATAATAATAATAATAATAATAATAATAATAATAATAATAATAATAATAATAATAATAATAATAATAATAATAATAATAATAATAATAATAATAATAATAATTGTTGGGGAGATGGGGCGAGATTGTTGTTTTTTCAATATTTGACATACCTTTTTTTAAAGGATCTTTTCAATCATTGTATATTGCAAAAGATAGATATTTTTTTACTGTATTTAAATCATATACAACTTTATTTTAAACTGTTATATTTTAACAGATATTTAAAGTCAAAAAAACCTTTTTCCACTTCGCCCCAACAATGGGGTAAAGTGATAAGATAATTTAAACATGTATCATGTTAAGTATTTATTTAGATGTTTTTTTTAAGTTTTTCCTCTTCTTAGGCTTGTTAGGAATAGATTGGAGCAATTTCAAACTCATTTTCTTTAATTTTGCTTCCAATTAAGGATCTTACCTGTTTAAGACCTTTAATAGCTGATTTTTCTTGAACATTGATCTATGGTTAGTCCAGTCTCATCAGCATTCCAGAAATTTTCTAAATCCATTTTTTTTCTTCTGTGATATGAATAAGATATCAAAAATATTGCGATACTAAGATTAAGTCCTGTAGTTCTGGCAAGACTTGTGGCTTCAAGATGTCTTATAGAACCTTGTTTCTATTAGGATACAGAGGGCCAATCTTTACCAGTTCTTTTTTATCCCTTTTCCAATTAGGATTTTTTTAATTAGCATAAGAATAAGCAAGCTTAGTTATCTAATTTACGAATATTTTATACAATAAACATGAAAATACCTCTTTTGGTTTTAATGCATGGTACATTTTTGCAGATTATATATTCAACTAAATCCTTTTCTTCTTTAGGAAATAATAGTTTTATTAGGAGCAGACTTAAATCTTTTTATACTTTTTAGATATTTGGGCATCATGTGTACTATTGCCGTTTTTAAATTCCTTAAAGCTAAATGTATAGCATTTTCGTTGGGTATACACGTTTTTCGTTTGTAGTCTTATAATAATAAAGAGCTGATAAGAAAAAAACCCCCTAACCCCCAACCACATTGCCCTACACCCTCTTATATATATGTAAATATATTTCTGGCGTTTTTAGGAAGCTTAAAAAATAGACTAGTTAGATAACACTTATTCTTAATATAAAAAACCTATTTTAGTATTTTATTTCATTGATATTTTAATTAAGCTTAAAACAATTTAAATTTTTTTCGATGAAAAGTGCCAAACAGTTTATTTGCCCTATTTTTTAATAAAAGTCTTTAAAAAATTTTTTTCTTAATTTCAGGTTATGGTTATCAAAATATATTTTAGAACAAAATTTTAATCAATTTAATTTTACAGTGCTCAAAATATATAAAAAAATTACTTCGCCCCATTTGCCACCTCGCCCCGCTCTCCCCTAATTGTATAAAAGGGTGGAACGAAAAAGAGACACAATATACAATATTATATTACGGAAATTATTAGCGCTCAAGTCTAAACACTATCAAATAAAAATTAATGTTTTTTTGTTTAATTTAGGATAAGCCTAACAAAAAATGTAGTTGTAAAAACACATTGCCTTAATGTTATTTAGCAATTTTCGTCAAATTTTTTCTTCTAATAGCCGCAGCTATAATTAAATACAACATAGTATAATCAAATCAAAAATTCTTTAAAAAAATAGCTAGAATATAAGGTTGCAATATTTTAAATTTTAATTTACAAATAGGCAATAACATGTCACCCATTGAAATTGAGAGGGAGTCCATATGAATCTCAATTCAATTTTTAAATTATAAACAATATTTGTTATTAGACTTAGACCATATTAACAAGTTTTAATTTATATTTAAAAAAAAAATGTCACAAAAATTTAGCCCTTAATACATGATATTTTTGAAAATGTTCAAAATTTAAAACGTGCTGGGTTCCTTATTGACCCTACAGTACTAATCGTGGACTAACTATTCTTCTAACAAAATGTTGATTTTTAATATATGGATATTGTCTAGTTCGAAATAAGAATTAAAATTAAAATAATATTAACAATTAATCTTGAACCCTGATTATATTAACTGTACGCTTCAATATGGTGTATACAAGTTTTTCATTAAAATATTTTTTTTCTGACTTTAAGATTTAAATATTTTTTTTTAGTTAAACTCAGCGCACCTGCAAAATCAATAATTTGTTATATGTGCCTGACTAATTTAAAATAGTATATAAGGAGTTATCTTAGATGTATTGTATTAGTATGTATATTCGAAAATAGCATTTAGAGGATATTTTATTTATTTAAATTTAAACTACGAATTTCACTACGGGATTTTTAAAATTCCAGCACTAAATTTTAAATAAATCATTGAAATTTTTGTACTTTTTCTTAAATATGTAATAAGCAAATTTATAATTAAACTTGGTTTGAGCATGTTAAAAAATTTGTTTAAAAGTTAAAAGTTTTATTCGGGTAAATAATATTGCTTTTACAAATATAAACTAAAAAAATGCGACCTTGTTTATCTTTGATTTAATAATAGAATTATTAAATAATTTTGTACCTTATATAATATAAGGTATAGCCAAAAATATTTATATATTTAATATTTTTTTATGAATCTTTTAGATATTATATAAAAATGAAAATACTCTATTAATTATATTGGAGAATTAGTGCGCGTTTAGAATCATGCCATTAAAAAATTTAACAAATATAAATTTTGAAAGTTTCTTTATTAGAAAAATTATGATAATTATAATGATTATCAATTTTAAATGCGGCAATTGTATAAAAGTTTTAGTTTTTTTTTTCAAAAACTGATTGAACGAATTTTAATGTGATAAGGAAATAAAAGAATCTCTCATTGATCAGATTTTATTGTACAGAGTTATAGATTGGTTTTGCTTTGCTTTGTCCCCAGGAGGTTCCTGCCAAAGCTTTTAAGAGGTTGTTTCTTCTATTTACTTTTGTTGCAGTATTTTTAATGTGTTGGTTAAAGTTTAGCATAGGGTCAAAGGTGAGGCCCAGTATTTTGGGATTTCGTACAAGGGGGAGTAGTGAACCCTTGGTAAATACTTGAGGATGTGCGTTGGTTTGACGTGTTTGCGGAGTAAAAAGAGTCACCGAGGATTTTGAAGGAGAGACTACTAAGCAGCGGTTGGTAAAATAATCTGATAATGTAACGAGGTAATCATTTAGGGTGATTGATAACTGGTCAACATTTGGGCCCGAGGAATAAATGGTAATGTCATCAGCATATGAGACTATGTTTATGTTTGAGGGGGGAGTGGGTAGGTCACTAATATATGCATTGAAAAGAGCAGGAGAGAGAACGGAGCCCTGGGGGACTCCCTCCCTGACGATGCGTGTTTTGGATTTGACTTCACGAAAGGAGGTATAGGCTTGTCTACCACGTAAGTAGTTAGACAGCCACCTCTGATAGGTATGGGTAGAGAAGAGTGGTAGATTTGTTCAATTAATGTGCGGTGGTTGACCGAATCAAAGGCGCGTGTTAGGTCAAGCGAGACCAGGGTACGATGAGGGGGTTTCTTTTGATTGAATCCTTGGGCAATTGCCGTAGATATCTTTAGGAGGCAGGAGGTTGTTGAGTGATTAGATCTAAAACCATGTTGATGAGGAGAAGGGGGCAAATGTTTTTTGATGTAAGGGAGAATTAAAGCTTCCAAGATCTTGGCAGCCGGACAGAGTAGGGAGATAGGTCTGTATGATGTGGAGAGTTCTGGTGGTTTGCCGGGTTTTAATATAGGAATGATGTTTGATTTCTTCCAAATGCATGGGATTTGACAAGTGGCAATAGAATTGTTAAAAATAGCAGTTAAGTATTTAATACCAAGGGCTCCAAGGTGTTTGAGGAATAAAGAGTTAATGTTGTCAGGACCGAGGGCTTTAGAAGATTTTGATTTTTTAATAGCGAGAAGAACTTCATTTTCTGAGAATGTGATGATGGGTAAATTGGTGGCGGATTTAATTTTTCGGCTTATAATCCTGTTACCGGGATGAGTTTTATGCGGGTTAAAACTGGAGAATTGTTTATTGAACAGATTCGCAGTATTTAAATTAT
Source organism: Acutogordius australiensis (assembly GCA_030555515.1). Taxonomy (NCBI): domain Eukaryota; kingdom Metazoa; phylum Nematomorpha; class Gordioida; order Gordea; family Gordiidae; genus Acutogordius; species Acutogordius australiensis. The sequence goes on from CM060242.1 coordinate 45,317,932, forward strand.
GGGTAGAAGGTTTATTATTAAAATTAATTTTGCAATTTACCGGTGGTTTTGGGATACCGGATAATGATTTCAAGGTTTTCCAGAGCAGGGGAGAATTATTTTTGTGATCGAAAGAGTTGACAAATTCGGTCCATTTTATACGCTTTTCGGAATTAATTGTAGACTGAATTTTATCATTTAGATTTGTAATCAGCGAGGAATGGGGATTACCTTTGCGCAATGTGTCGCGCTGTGAGATAAGAGATGTGACTTCGGAGGAAAGATAGGGTTTAAAAATCCTATGACGTCCAGCAGGAATGTTATGTTTAGCGGCTGTATGTAGAATTTTGCGAAAAATCTTTTCCATGTGGACGGGGGAGGATAGAGTTCGATTTGATGATGAGAGAGAGGCAAATGCAGCTTCGGATTCGCTTTTGAAGTTATCCCAATTGGCTTTGCGATAGTTAAAAAAGGAATTGATTTTGGTGTGGATTGTCGGAGGATCGATGAGGAATGTGATGATAATTGGAAGGTGATCCGAGCCTAGTGATGTTTTAGTGTTCCATTCTAGTGAAGGAAATAGGTTAAGAGAGGCAAGCGAAATATCGGGCGAGGAAGGGCGTCCGAACAGCGGGATACGGGTAGCTTCTTTTAGGTTTAAAATGCCAAAGTTTGAAGAGTCGATTTCCTCGGCTAGAAGGTTGCCGCGAAAGTCCGCGAGTAGGTTCGAATGCCAGTTCGGGTGATGACCATTAAAGTCACCGATTATGATATGTGAGTCGTTGGTGAGAAAAGATTTTATGGTGGGTAGGAAGTTAGGAGGACAGGAACCAACTGATATTATAGATTGGTATAACTTATGTTAATAATTAAAAAAATTTTCTTCTATTAATGCAGCAGAGCGACAAACTGCTCACCTAATCTGCGGGTAAAAATAAAGTACTATTATTAGTGCGAAAAGGAAGGCTATTAGCCTGAAAAGATGCTACATCTATGAAATACTCTGTAATTAATTTTTAAAAATCTTTCCCTTCGAGTAGTGACTGAGCTAGTAAAATTTGCACAGGTAAAAAATATCCATCACCACTTAGCACAATAGGTAAGATAAAATACCTATTTATATCATTTTATGTTAAATGTCTAGTCTTTAATTCATGCAATTTGCCAGAAGATTTGCAAATTTTTTAATTTGCAGATTTTTATTTGACGTTTTGACTTTAAGTAATAGGGTTTCAAAGTCTTAAAAAGTAAGTTGTTAAAAAATGTATTATAAAGTTTAAGAAATTTTAATTTATATAAATGCAATCAGGTTTAAACAAAGTAACATATGGCAAATATATTTTCTGATTTGTGAATAAATTTTTGAAAAATATGAGTTAACTACAGAGATAAATACTGCCATCTTATTGATTTTTGAATCCGACTTGTCTAATCAAATTTAAGTCAGCTCTAAACATTAAAAATTTTAAAAAAAGTTAAAAAAAAACAGAGATAAAAATAAATTGAATTTTTTTTTCATATCAGTTTAATATGAACTTATAATGTTTTAATTAAAAACTTTAATTTAACTTGTCGTATGTAAGTTTGAACGCGAATTTATTAAATGCTGATGTTAGAGCTTGATATAATAAATTTCGAATTATTTATGTTTAATATAAGTTACAAGGGATTTATATATAAGGAAAATATTCTTAAATTAATTTTAGGGTATATCAAGATTTGTCAATTTGATTATAAAGGCCTTTTTTTACCGTATTTAGGGAGTTGAAGGCCGAAGAAACTAAAACAAAAAATATTTATGAGATAGGGATATTATATGATGGATTTTTTGATGTTTTCATAAACATTCTTTGTGAAATTGATATTTGTTGAATTGTGCTAGTTTATCGTGTAAAATTTCGCGTATAAGGGCACGTTTAAAGTAAGCTTTGTTTTTTATAAATTTGGATATGGCTAAGTATTCTAATATACGTAAAAGTTTGAGGTATAGGAAATTTTTTCGTGCCTTCTTCGTTGTAACCTTTTATAATTGCATTGTATTTACCTGTGGACATGTGGTAATTACTAGGAAATGTGTAATTTTTTGTATCATGGTTAATCTGTTTCGAAAAAGAAAATATTATGAATTAAATTAAAAAATAAGATTGTATTATTATCTGAACAGTGTCATTAACTCAATGTTTTATTTCTTTGATATTTAATATTAAACCCCCTAATAAGCTGGTCATATAATTATACTCTAGAGGATGTTATTTAAATAGTCTGTTATTAGCTAGGGCGTTTACCAAATGTTTCAAATTTCAAGAAAATTTTTGTGTGGTTCTAAAACCTAATAAGTCACTTGATTAGAGATTCTTAACAATTAAACTGCCAAGAATTAGTTTTTCTTTAATGAATAACACTGGACAACAAAAAAAAACTACATCCACAATTTTTTGAGGGTTTTGTAGAGAATTTTCTTGCGATAACTCCCGGGTTTAGTTTTTTTTCTAAGGCCTCCAAATTTTATTAAACGTCCAAAGTTCAGAAAAAAATTTAAAAAAATTTTTTTTACTATTAATTCTACAAAAAATCTATTGGCATATTCAGATTCCTTATAAAAAAACATATCTAAAAAAGGTTATTACATAAATTTTTAGCAATTTACTTTCAAGTTATTTAGGATCAAAAAACGGAGTTTATGACAAAAACCACTAATTTTACAAAAATGTAAAAATAAAAAAAAATTAAAAATTAAAAAAAAATGTAAACCCCTTACGTTAATAATGAATGTTTTCGTTATCTAAATATATTTTTAAACTTTTGTTACTACCCATAGGTTTTATGATATAGAAGCCCAAAATACCCCCAAAATTGAAAAATCTCAACTTTGTCACCAAATAACTAAAAATCTGAGGCCTTGGCTAAAATTCTGATTTCATATTCGTGATCAGCGCCAAAAACTTGACCAAAACCATAGTTGCCATAAATGTAGCTTAGGGTCGCCCTAAATTTGTTGTCCAGTGTAATGAGAGATATATGGTAAATGTATATGAAAATAAATTACATTGATATTGTCGTACGGAAAATTATTGGCATCGGAAAATTTAGATAAATATATTGACCAACGTGAGCAACAGTTGTAACTAGGTTGTGGCCATGTTAGTTGCTTCTTCCCATTAATGGTTTTGTATTGAACAGACGCTAAAAATTATTTATAATAAGTTATCCCCTATAAAATATGTGGGTATTTAGCTGATTAGGGCACATTTTCCTTTAGGGTATTAATATATGGCTAATATGCCACATTTCAAAAACTAAATGTCTCACACCTGTGACATAGTTAGGGGCCTACCCTTTTTGGGCTTGAACTCTATTAACTTCAGCAAACCAATTAAACTATGGTACAGGCAAACACAACATATCAATGGCTCTAATGATACCGCGTGTACGACATGGAGCTACTATTATATCTCACCTTATTTCGTTGGATGTAATAATTTTATTATACTATGTGTACTAATCTCGTAAATTTTTAATAAAATCATACTATACACCATTAATAATTTTTCAGCTAAATATCGATGGAATCTCTCAAAAAAAGTGTAACTGAAAGCTTACATGTTTTTTAAACACTTTTAAAAGACCAAGTTATCACCACATTTTAAAGACCTAAGAACACATATTAATGTCAGCAATTTTGCGTTATATGTATTTATTTAGCCTTCGGCTTTTCTAGTCGATATCCAAAATTAGCTATTTTGGACTCTAAATTACCAGACTTTGGGACTACAAAAATACCCAATAAAGACAATTTTCTATATAAAAATTAATTGTAAATTTTTGTAGCTACAGAAATATATTTGAGTGTATCACTAGTCAATAAATTTTTGAAAGTTATGAGCTAACTACGGAGATTATACTTGTCATTTTAAAAAATTTTCATATTTGTTACCCGTTTTTTTTTAATTAAACCTATTTAATCAGCTATAAACATCAAATTTTTAGAAAAATGCCAAAAAAAAGTTTTTAAAACAAGAATAATTTGAAATTTTTTGCATAACAACAGCTAAACTCTTAAATTGAAACTTTATAAGAATTTTATTAAAAGGATATTATAGCGTGTCGTATTAAAGGTTGGACGTAAAATATTTTAAATTTTCTAAATGCCAATGTAAGAGCTTGATGTAATAAAATTTTTTTTCATTATTTGATATGATAATTAAAAGTGCCATGGGTTTTTAATATTAAAAAAGATTTTTAAATTATTTTTTTAGTGTATTCTCGTTCTGCCAACTGTCAAAAAAGGCCATTTTTCGGTGTGGACGGATGTAAGGAGCCAAGGGTGGAAGAAACTAATTTAAATATTAGAAAAGATTATATGGATAATTTTTTTGTGTTTTTATAAAATTCACCATTGTGTTGATTGATGACCCGTGATTAAGCTCTTAAACATCTGCTGGCAACTAGGTGTTTGTATTTGACTTTTAAATATTAATTTAAGCAATTTTACCCAAAATTTGTCAAGATAAAAACACTAATTATATTGCCCCAACAAAAAATTTAAGTTTATTTAGTTATATAAGCCATTGCCTCTTATTTAATAAGGATAACCATTGACCTTATAACGAGGAGAGTCAAAATATAGGAAAAGAATCCGCAAATAAAATAAAAAATTGCTTTAGTTTGCAAAACCTTAATCGATGTGGCAGTTACGCAATCATAGTGGTGCATTTATAAAATTAGACTAATTGTCCCGCTTTATCCCTTTTTAAAATTTCTTTGAGAATTATTTTAAAAGTTTGAAAAATATTTCATATTGTCATAACTTATTTTTTAACAAAAAAACTTTACCACTTTACATTTTTACGGATGAACGTTATTTATAAAAATATTAATTTAAAAACAGAATTAGGTTTAAAATCTTTTTGACATTCGCTGGTTGAGTGGTTCGAATTTTAATATAAAGCAATATAATTTTGACATGTGATTATTTTATATACATATAATCCCTTCCAATCCATTCCACGAGGAAGATAGAATAAGAACAAGAATATATATTGCAAATCTCATAATTTATAACAATATTTTAAATGTAGCCTTGATGTTTTGAAAATTTATTTTTTATAAGGTTATTGTTCGCTAGCCTCGCTATATTCGTAAAGTACTTTATCAATTTTATTGGCAATAAAATGTACGGTTCAGCGTTTAAATATCGTAAGCTATTTGATAGTTTTATCAATATGAGGTATTTATTTTAAATAACAAACTTTCTTATCTATACTACATATCAATGTTTTAAAGTCCTATTCTGGTCGTCATACGCAGGGCCGGCCCGAGACTCATTTAGCTAATTTTTTGAGGCTTTATACATTAAAACTTTAACTCAAGTTTTAATTGTTTTTAGCCGCATGGCGCATCAATGTTATTGAGTTGGCCTTATGGGCAGACCGACCCATGTCGATGCGCATATTATATGAAATAAAAGTCGAAATTTATCAATTTTTCGTAGCCTAAAAAACGATTTTTGTAAATATTTCAGTAATATAGTAATGCCATCTGGGGAGCAAAGGCAATTTAAAAAATAAATCAAATTTTTTTGTATTATAATAATTAGATTTTAATCAAATACCTAATGTTAAAATAATTAAACGAGAATAAGAGTTGATTTGCCATCAGTGTTTGACTATTTTTTACCTAGAAAATCAGTAACAATGATCGCCTCGTTGACGATATTTGTGGCACGCTCTTGACATAAATGTTTTTGGACTGAATAAAGGATATCCTTAAGAAACATAGCTTACTTATCAACTTCGATGCAAATACCTTATACATCATTTTAATTTTTTTCCCCTTTTTTTTGTTGAATTAATCTTTATTCGCAAATTCCCTTAACTAAAGACGAGCTTAAAATTTATTAAATTCATAAAAATATCAAAAAAATTAAGAAATTTCAATTGATTTTCACATTTGTCAAGTTGAATTGATAGCTTCGATGGATTTAAATGTAAATATAAATATTTTTAATAATTATTCTTTATGAAAATCTAAATTTAAAATAATTATAGAATTTTAACAATTTTTCAATTGTAAAAAATAAACGAGCTCCGAACACGCTCAAAAAATCTAATTTTTTATACACTTTTAAAACAATTTAAAAAATATTATTTTCGCATTTATTTGGCTTTTGAACGAAAATATTGTTAGGAATTAGCGTTTAATTGACTTTAAAGTTCGACGTATAAGATATGTTTTGAATGCCGTTAGCTGTAAGGCCCGTTATTTTAACGTAATAGTTGCCATTAGGCAATTGAATATAGTCGGGTAGTGTATACTTCATAGCGTCCTGGTTTAACTAATATGCATATAAAATTAAAACTAAACACTTTTAAATGATTGTCCGTATTTTTGTAAGCCTGATAAAAACAAATTTTTAAAAAAAACTAAAAACACAAACGAGAATGAAAGAGAAAATTATTTTTTGTTATATATAAAAATTTTAAATGTTACCAAAAATAAAAACCATAGGGAAAATAGTATGCTAATAAAGTTTGGACGCGAAGCTTTTAATATGTATGTGGTTGTTATAAATTTGATAAGCTAACGTTGTTGTAAAAAAATCTACGATGCAAAGGAAAGGACAAAAACTATTATAAAATAATTGAATGATTATATCCAAATATTTGTGTACTCGAATTCTAAAGAAAGAACTAAGTGTTTGATCGTTGTTATATGATTTGATACTTATAATCAACCGAGATAATCGGTAACTCGGTTGTTTCCATGTGAATCGCCTGATGCCGTTAAAACTTTTGTATTCCACTGGTACTATATCAGCACAATATTATAGTTTTTTGGACTGTGTAATCAAATGATAAAATACAGGAAAAAGTATTCTCTGATACAAATTGATAAAAAGAATAACTTATGCCCCACATGGAGGCATTAACAATTATCTTGTTGGGAGCTTTCTCAATTAAAATAGGTGACCTTTACAATCGCAAAAATGCAAGTGGTCATGAAACATTAAAAGTCAAAACACTTTTTATTAATATGTTTAAAAAAGTAGGTTTATATAAAATTTTATAATAATAATAATTAAAACCTCTACTATATTTGACTTTAATATTCTTAAATTTAAAAATAGGTGTGAATAACTCAGGCACGACGCTAGACCCCTTTTGGGGTGGCTGGCATTGCCACCCCAAATGATATTGATTGCTACAAAAAAATTTGATTTGCCACCCCAAAAATACATATAATATAAAAAAACTGGCAGTTTCATATTGCTTGATTAAAATAATCATCCTGTTGACTAATCAGCAAATTATCACTTGTTTCATTTAGACATGGTAGTAATTTTTTTTGGATGTTGTTTTTTTTAATTTATTTTTTTCTTATATATTGTTTTTTAAACATAGTAATTACTAGTCATATAAAACCCGTGATTATTCATATATTTTTTACACAAAAATTTTTAATCTAAATCATACATTTTTTTACAACTATCTATTTATATAATCCATTTATTCAAACAATCATATATATCATATTTTTATATATCATAGTCAAGTGCATATATAATAGTGCATTAAATAACTAATTTCTGTATCGCATATCTTTTTTATACGCAAATGATATTAGTGTGAAAATAATAATTTAATAAAAGGCAATTCTCTATAATTACAATTGATTGATAACACTAAAAAAAATTGCATGTATTTCAATATCACGGCTAATTTTGCCGCCGAAGGCGGAAAAAATTTTTTTATTCCCACCCGAGCGTTTTTTTTTGCCACCTCAAATGGAGAAAGCTAGAATCGGGCTTGGATCAATTATAACTAAATAAATCAAGTTTTTATTAATTTTTACATAAAATTTCTTAAATTGTGACTTGTATAAAATAGACATCGACTATTATTATTGATTATAATTGTACCAAAATTTTGGATTTATCTTACAATAATGAAATTTGCTAGCAATTTTACGACTTACCGTTTTTTAGGCCAAAATTTTATACTATCGGGAAAACGAAAGCTTTTAGAAGATTATCTATATACTAAACATTATTTTCTAGGCACTATAAATTACCTTATTTATGTTAAATAAGTTACAAGAATTAAACTAATCATAACTGGCTTTCTAATAATTAAACATAACAGAGGTATTGTCAATTACACTGGACAACAAAATTTGGACGACCGTAAGCATCATTTATGGCAACAATAGTTTTTGGTCAAGTTTTTAGCGCATCACGAATATGAAATTAGAATTTTAGCCAATGCCTCAGATTTTTAGTTATTCAGTGTCAAAGTTGAGATTTTTCAATTTTTGGGGTATTTTGGGCTTCTATATCATAAAACTATGGCTAGTAAAAAAAATTTAAAAATATATTTAGATAACGTAAACATTCATTACTAACGTAAGGGGTTTAAATTTTTTTAAAAAATTTAAATTTTTTTTTATTTTTTTATTTTCATAATATTAGTGGTTTTCGTCATAAAATCCGTTTTTTGATCCAAAATAACTTGAAAGTAAATTACTAATAATTTTAGGTAATAACCTTTTTTAAATATGTTTTTATAAGGAATCTGAATATGCCAATAGATTTTTTGGAAAATTAATAGTTAAAGAAATTTTGTTATTTTTTTCTGATATTTGGACGCAGTTTAAAAAAAATTGGAGGCATTGGAAAAAAAACTAAACCCGGGATCTTTATCGCAAGAAATTTCTCTACAAAACGCTCAAAAGATCGTTGATGTTGTTTTTTTTTATTGTCCAGTGTTATATATGGTTAAGAAGTCTATAAAAGTTGTCATATTTTTCCGATTTTAGTTGAGACCTCAAATCAAAAATGTTAAAAAATACTTATATTCCTGAAGCCTAAAATTGTGCCACATTTCTTAAAACTTAAACTGACATTTAAGCGAGAACCATACCCACGATTTTACTTAAAAAGGGGAAACTGAGGAAAGTTTGGTAGGAATGGTCACATGGTCTAATATTTATTGCATTTTTAAACTTTTCACAAGAATATGATAGCAAGTGGGGAGAGGGGGGAGCCATTTTACAACTTTTTAGGTCTATGGTAGCAACTTAAAAGTTTTGCAAAATTTAATAATTTCTGAGAATTTTTCAAAACTTGAATAACTTCTCTATCATTTTGTGTATGGCGTACTTGAACTATCCTCAACCAAAATAGCTTAAAGGTCTATATTGGAAGCTCGTGTCCATATATATTTTTAAAAAAAAACTAATACCTATATTCCCTTTTGGAGCCTCAAAGAATGTAGCAATAAGAATCGTAATAATAAGCATGCAATAAGATTTCCATCTTGAATTAAACATTTAAAACCTAAAATGTTAGTGATCTCTCATAAAAACGAGATTTATTTTTTTCCTTTTCTTCACAAAGATTTTCATTATCAATAATATATTGAACCCTTTTTTTATTGTTTTGTTTATACGGATGTTTAGAATATGAATTTTTTTTTGATATAAAATGACTCCTCTGCGTTAAAAAGTGGCGAAAAAATTTATGAACCCAAATTTTAAACTTTGTTTTATTAATATAAATCAATATTATTCTATATGGGTATTATTCATTCTTCCGCTTAATCCCCGGCTATCTTTCGATATAAAAGTGAAAAAGTTTTAACGAGTGTGGCGGCAATAAAATGAGGCCGTAAAAAGGTAGCAAGTTTTGAATCCTGTGCACATGTGAACTAAAGAGATACGGACATATACCGACAATTGACTTACACTGATTATTGTCTTTTCTTCCACTAAGCATCTGTTTTTGTTAAATAGTTTATTGCAATCCCAGTTTATTACTAGACTAGTTGTGAATTGTGATCAAATAAGCATATTTTATTCCACTTAACAACACAAAATAAAATCTAAATAGATATTATAACAGCATTTTGATAACTTATCAGCAAAATAGGTTATTTTAATTTATAATATATGGCACTGAATATATTCCTGAATTACCCTACCTGAAGATAATTTGTAAAAAGTATTTTGGTAATTTTTATAATTTTGATCTTGCAAATCACTCTGTTCAAACTCATTTTTTTTTTACAAAAACCAAAGTTTTTACGTATTTAAACAAACTTACATAATATTAAAAAAATTTACGAAAGAATATAAAAATTAAATGCTTTTTTTACACTCCGGCTTTGGCTTAACCAATCATAAGGAGAAACAAAGTGAGATTTTGCGATGCAAAAAAAAATTTGCTTTAATGTAGATAGATACAAATTTTATACCAACACTTTTTTACTAGGGTGCTGCTTTTAATAATACTTTCTACCGATAAAGTAGAATAGATTCAGCCCAGTGATAATGATCTGAGACAATAATGTTTCCTACATAAAATTATATTATATTTAACTTCCTAAATAGCCATATCAAATCGAACCAGGTTAGTCAAATAGGAATTTGCAATTGATTAAAAGCGTTGTATGTATCTTTTTTGTAAAAGTTCAAATTTTTTAGAAAAAAAACACCAAATATGGTTAATATCATAAACTTTGTATAGCTAGCCAAAAAGCATCAAGATGTTGTACAAATAAAATATTTATTCCCCCTACTTTTTATTAAAAAAATATTTATTATATAGATCGCCTCAAAAAGAACCAGGCCTAACTTTTACGATTGGGAGGTGGGGGGGGTGGGTAAAATTAACTTGTGGTGGGCTGGGAAAAGGCAAAAACCGCCTTTGGCAGCAGATTTAGCTGTGACCTTCGGTCACGGCATGAAATATACATACACACCATTTGAATCAAGCTTTTAATTACTAATTGCCTCAAACCTTGACGTTAAAAAGCCTAATAATAAACTTATAGAAAAAATGTAAAATAGATCAGAAAACACATCTTTGTAGTCATATAAAAATTTAACATTTTTTTATTTAAAATTTTTTTGGCTACCTCAATTTCTTTAGATAATGAATTTTTATTAGTATAACTTATTTTTAAAAAAGGCTTTAATTTACTTATATCTAAAAAAAGGATCAAATTTATAAAAGGAATCTATAGATTCTAAATAAACATTATCATTAAAAATCTATTATTAAAAGAATCAATAAATTAATCAATAATCTTAAAATAAATACTTTTAATTCATCATTAATATTCAAATTATTCTCAAACTTATGAGTTGAAAATAAATAAAAATCAGAGAGTTCTGTTTTTCTATTATCCATAGATAAATTATTATCATTTAAAAAAGTATTATATATATCAAAACAGATTTTGAATAAATTATGAAATATATTTGTATTTCCTAATTGTTTAATTTCTAACAAACAATGGTGTATTAAATTAAAAGTTTTAGAAACATAAATCGTTCTGCATTAAAATTGATCATTAAATAATTCTCAATGAATAAAATAATTTTTTAAATGATAAATCCAAAAAATAAATTGATAAGTTAAAATATGGTCAAAAAACCGCGGCGCTTTGGCCCTGTGACCTAAAGTAATAAAAACTTTTTCGTTTTTTATTTTTAAAAGTATTTAATATTTTTATAATTTATAAAAAAATGGAAAAATTATTTAAAAAATTTTTTCCTTCACTTAAAATTGCAGGACAATCTTTTGCAACAAGATGCAATCGGTTATTAAAGCAGTGAATATACGGGACATGGTGTCCAGCCATCTCAGAAATACTTGAACACCACAATTTTCGCCGAACATTACTTTCGCCAATTCCTTTCTTAAAAAACAGGAGGTTATGGGTTTGCGTGCAAACCATTTCTTTTCTTCTTAAAATAGGTAACATAGGTAATCATTTTGAAATTTCTGAGTGGCTTAAGCTATAAACGGGTATGGCGGTGGGGGAAAGGTATACAACCTCAAAGATAGTTGTTTGTAAAAACAAGGTGATACTGTTGATGTATAATTGTTACATTATGGCGGGAGCGTTCAGACTCTTCATTTTTTTAAAAAACTATTAATTTTTTTTAAATTTTATATTGTTTTTCAAAATGTTTTAAAAAGTTTCTTCAAGACTATTTAGATGCCTATAAAATATTGACGTTTTTTTTGTAAAAAAAGCGTTTAATGTCAGTAAAAATTTAAAAATTTTTAAAAAATATAAAAATTCCTAAAAAAATGAAATAAATCTGGCCCTAAATAATAAATATAAGGTATCCTAAGCATTTACAGCAATATAGTTAAATTATATTATGGAAGCATTTCACGAATCTGATGCCATAGAAATTTTTTCACTTGTCAACAATCTTATGTTAGATATAGAACCAAAAAATATATTCTATTTTACTTATTTTTGTCAGATTTGACGTTATTGAGGCTGTTTTATTTAAAAACTATTAAATAATAGAAAAAAATAAATTTTTACAAATTTTTTATCCTTATTAATTTTTCTAAAATCCTCCCAAATTTTTTTTATACAATGAATTTAACAAATTTTTTGAATTTTGCCGAGGATAAATATTGAATATTATGTACAATTTTGAATATTGTTCATCAAACTTAAAAGGACTAGTAAAAGTTAACAAATATAAGCAGACAAATTTTAACTTTTTATTTTTTGCATCTTAAAATTTCAAAAATTTTGGCAAACTTTTGTTTTTATTTTATAAAAAGCTATGGGTACGTTGTATAATGTTGGGGAAAATTTATGTTATTTAGCGATGTTTTATGTATAAAATGCAGTTTTAAATTTTTAAATTGGTTTGGTAGTGACCCAAAAAGTCGGCTTTGAAGATAGGAGTAAAATACTAAATACCAATTTTTTTGATCTGAAGTTCCCTTTTTTTTATAAAATTGACAATAGTATGAATCAAATAAATAAAACTGTTATAGCCTAACATAATTGCCCCTTTGTCTAACTTCTTATTTATAATTAATTTGGCACTTTTAAATATTTTAATATAGTACAGGGAGCAAATTTTTGTCTCAAAAAAAAATTATTTTTTTAAATTTTTCAAAAAACATGTCGGTCCCAAACTTTTGAGTTTGAAATTATAAAGAATATTAAGGAGTATATTCTAGCAAATTTTCAAGAAATTTAAAAAAATGCTTTTTTTATTTTAAGCTGAATATTCTTCATTAAATTAAAAAATTAAAAAAAAAATTTTTTAAATTATAAACACTTGCAAGATAGCCCTTATTGTCCTCTTTAAATTAAAAAAAAGTTAAGTCTCTAGCTATAATACTTTTTGACTTATAACCTTGCAAAGTTGCATCAAATGTGAAAATTCACCTTGCAATTTTTTTTTCTTTTGCCCCTATCTCCGTCAAAAATCACTTCCGGTCAAAAAAAATTTCCAGATTATAAGATACTCTTAGATACTACCCAAATGCAAAATTTCAGCAAAATCAAAAGGGGTACCCCTCTCGGACTTGTTGGATTGAGGTGGAATTGACCATATAAATATAAAACTTTTTTACTAAGGTGTTGTAATTTTACTTTTTACCGATTAAATACTATAAAATAGATTTACCGCAGAGTGTTTTAATATTCTTTTTTAAACTAATATTTACATAATTTAAATAATTTTTTCTATAAAAGTAAATGAAAATTGTCTAAATATATGCAAATCAAACCGGGGTAGTCAATAAGAATTTGCTATTGATTAAAAGCGAACCATTATTTAGATTTTTGTAAAAAATCAAATTTTTTTAGAAAATCACACAGAATAACACGGTCATTTTTAATAAACTTAAAAAAAATCATATAGCTAGACAAAGAAGTATCAAGATGATTATGCAATTTAAATATGTACTCGTCTTTTTATTAATTACATATAAAATATTTACTTTTGTTATACTAGATCACCTCAAAATGAACAAAAACAATAAATCTCACGTAGGGCGTAAAAACATCCGCTCGTAAAACATTCTAGGTTATTGAAATATAAGTGTTTCAGTTCTATTTTGAGTAAATATTTTAAATAACCTACTTAAATATCCTCAATATGTCATATTAGCTTTGTAGCAATCTTAATTATAAGAGAAACCAATAATGATAAGATAATAGGTTTGTTTGATATAACAAATTTTGTCGGGAACGCAAATAAATACACATTTGATATAGAAGGTTATTATCAAAACAACCCTCACAATTTTAGGTCACAAAATATAGCTAACCTTTTAATTATAAAGGGAAGGAGGTTTTAAGGACAATGTAATTTTACATTTTGTTTTTACAAGTTTACAACAATAATAGATAAAGAATCAATTTAAATGTCTAAGCTCAAAAATAGCAAACCGTAAAAACAAATACCCTTAGAACCTATCAATAACAAAAAACACCATGGTAATTTACTTTCCAAAATATTTGCAGGGTTGACAAAATTAGGCCGGGGGCCTATAAATTGAATCAATTATTGCTGTTTTAAAAAAGTTTTAATTTATCTAAAAAATTTACATATTTTTTGCAAATTTAAAAATTTTTGAATTTCTAATTCTAAATATGAGATATAACACCCTAATTCTATCAACATTGAGTTGTCTTTTTGCAGGTATTCGGTAATATTTTAATGTGTATGTCCAAACGTAGAGTTTGTGGCTAATCCGTTGTGTGCTACAAAATAAACTTAAATTATTTTAAGTAACTACATTTATTGAGATTAATTTGTTGGATATATAAAGTAAATATAATCAAGGCCACTGTCAATTTTCTTGACAATTTTTTCAAATCAATCTTCCTAGGCCTGCGTTAAACTTTTTAAAAATATGAATATGTTGTAAAAACAATTTATATAAAAACATATAATATAAAAAATACACATTTTAACAGATAGACTGTTATAACACAGGTTAACAATTTTTGAGAGTTATGAGCTAACTATGGAGATCAAACCTGCTATCTTAAGGATTTTCAATTTCGAACCGTTTTTTAATCAAACTATAACCATTAAAAATTAAAAATAATAGGCCATATAAAGATTCAAAAACAAAAGGTAAGAATTATTTTTTGCATATTTACAAGCTAAACAGCCAAATATTAAATAGAAAAATAGTGTCGTTGGACGCTAAATATTTTGTGTTATATAAATGCTGATGTAAGAGCGATACAATAAAAAATTTTTTCATTATTTGAATATTTTTAAGTTAGAATTTTTAATAAATAAATATTTTTAAATTTTTTCTGTAGGGTTTTCTCGAACCGTCAATTTGGTCAATAAAAGCCAATTTTTCGTATGGACGGTAAGAAACTGAAGCCGGAAGAAGATAAGGAAAACGAAATTAATATATATGAGATAAGCCCATTATGGAGATATATTTTTATATGTTTTTATAAAATTTACGGTTGTGCCATTGAAATTTGTTGACCTAAATAAAATTATCATTTTAATCAGGTTAAAAACCTTAATTTAAAATTAAATAGCATAATAACAGTAAGTATATGTTTAGATTTACCAAAATTCAACATTTAATAATTTCAGAAACAAAAAAGTAGCAAATTTTGCTCAAAAATTTCTAAGCTTAAAAAATCAGCCAAATTTTTTTTTAATACCTTTGACAAATATAAAAAAGAAAAAAAAACATTTAGATAAGGCTTAATTGTAAATTCATTTACTAAATCAAACCTATTTAATTATAATAAGTTTTCTAAAATGTAAATAAACTATATATTGTGTATTGAGTTAGATTTAAATGTAGGTGTGTGGGTTAGGCCAATGTGGCCTAACCTAGGTTGAATTTGTGTTGTAGTTTGATTCTAGGTCTTTGCAGGAATTGTCAGGATAGATGGTTGATTTGTAGAAAAAGTTTTCAAAATTTAAAATTAAAATTATGTCTTATTTACACACCTATCCCTCTAAGAAAAATTTTTTTTTGTCATAATTTGTGTGGGTGCACCAATAAGGTGCTAATGATTTACAATCAAACTAATTAAAGAGGGATAAGTTGATATAAACTTTACAAAATTAAGTGATATAATTTGTTTGGTAATATGATATCATTTGTTTGAAATTATATTTGGTAAGGGATATAATTAGTGTTATAATTTAATAAGGTGGTTGTGCTAAGTATTAATATTTAAGGATAATAAAAAGATAAGCACTATTTGTAAATTCTTAATAAATTTTAAAATTATAATAGGACCAACTAATCTTTTATATCCTGTACTAAGCGGTTATTCGTGCCAATTTTTTTTTAGGCCATTAGATGTTATATGGGTTTTACCCCCTCCCCTTGCCAAGACCAGGAATTTTAAATCATAATGTTTGCATGTGTCAACTGGATTTAAATGGAGGGGATTAAAAAGGGAACCTTATTTTCAGGGTGACCTTATAACACTTACAAAAACCAGTTTTTTAACTCCGCTATCACATTATTCATAAATAAGTAAATCTCTTTTTAATATAAATTTTTTTTTTTTTATTAACAAAATAATGTATTTTTTACCAGAATAATGAAAAGCTATTGAAATAAGTAAAAATTATTTCCTATATTATGTATCTTGCCTTTCTTTGAACAGCTATTGAGCCTAAATTTTATGTACTTCAAACTACTTAATAAAATAACTAGATCATGCTTAATAATTTATGTCCTGCCATGTTTAAAACCTACTTACTTAGGCATTTAGTATTCATGGTTAAGGAATTGTATAATAAACCACATATTGTCAATAGGTTGCAAAATTGCAAATGGTGATTCAGATAACATTAAAACACATTTAGATATATTAAACTTTAAAAAAAATACAGGTATATTTTGTTCACCAATATTTGCATTAGATTGTACATCTGTTATGCTTGCAAGATGTGCCATGAAAAACCTGTCTATTTTTTCTAACCATATGGTAGATAGAAATGAAGTTATTAGAAATTATCTTAAATTGGTAATTAAAATCATAACTTAATGCTTATTTATAATAAAAAGTTATATTTTGTTCCAACTATTAAAGTTTACAATATCTATTTATGTACAAATTATACTGTTGGAAGCCCATACAATTATATTGTCCAATTAAATTCTAGTTTTGCCGATGCACCATTATTTAATTATAATAAGTTTTCTAAAATGTAAATAAACTATATATTGTGTATTGAGTTAGATTTAAATGTAGGTGTGTGGGTTAGGCCAATGTGGCCTAACCTAGGTTGAATTTGTGTTGTAGTTTGATTCTAGGTCTTTGCAGGAATTGTCAGGATAGATGGTTGATTTGTAGAAAAAGTTTTCAAAATTTAAAATTAAAATTATGTCTTATTTACACAAAACCTTTATAAATTTTTCAAAACCTGTATAGCAATTTTGTTTTTCCATGTTGTCTACTCCTCTTTGTTGTGCTCTAGCTTTGGTTATTAGTTTTTATTTAAATTTTAATCTATATAAATAATTCCTAATTTTATTTTAGTGATGTTCATTTATCGTTTTTGTATACAGTATACCCATTCATATACATTTTTATATATGTAGGATTAACTGAAATCTCAGTTGGTACTTGATCCTCGGGATCATACCGGTCCCTACAATGTAAAAGTGGGAATTTATTACGACTACCCTATAAGTGTTAGAACATCCGATCTTACATTGCCCTGGTATATAAACCTTTTATTCTGATGATAAATATTGAATTTTTGCAACAAGTTGCAATAGTATTGTAAGATTTTGGAGTGTAAGTGAGATATTAGAAGTTCTAGCCGAGAAAGCGATTAAGATGATTAATATAAATGTGTGGCGACAACAAGATGTTAAAATCAAATTAGAGCAGTTCCATTTGAATTTTTATGAATTCTTTTAAAATTGTTATACTAGATCTAAAAACACTATTTGATCAATAATATTCCATTAAGTTAACAAGATTTATCTGACGGAAAAAATGACTAACTTAATGATTTTTTCGTTATATAAAATTTAAGATTATATTAGTTTGTAATTAAAGAGCACGTCTTTTTTTTAATAAAAAAAACATAAAATTATTAGCGAAAAAACTCTTAAAGTTAAAAAAGTTAAAATTAGGATGCGTATGCACCTCTCTGTAGCATTTACGTTACAAATTCCTTACCCTATCATTCGCGGGTTAAATTCACCACTGAACAAAATTAAAACTATAGCCCTTATAATGTCACATCTCTCTCTATCCATTATTTTATATTCTTAATACATATTAAATTATATTTCTTAGATAATTTATCAATTTAAAATTAGGGTTTAAATTGAATTTAATTCAGTTAAATTGCTCATCTATATATATATTTTTCATATTTGTTGATATATAACTGTTCCTCAAATAATTCCTACACCACTGTCCCATCATCCCCAGAAACATTTTGGGTAGGCCTCTATCTCCTATCTTCCGACTTTTAATAGAAATTTGCAAGTTGATTGTTGTTAAAGGAAAATGAAATGAATAGTTGCGTGTTTATTTTTTCGAAAGCGAAAAAAACTTCGATTAAAATAAAATAAAATGCTGGCCATATATGGGAATAAAAGCTTGTAATAAAGGACAGTCCAGACATTTTTCTTCTTTTAGGATGGCTTGCACGTTAGGTTGCCACTTTTAACTCGCCAGGTTCTACAAATTGTAATCTATGTGTTTAGGCTTAAATAATATGAAAGGTTTAGGAGTACATTGGCGGTCACGCATTCAATTGCTAGCCATACCTTAATAGACCACTATAAAGTATACATGCACCCAATACATTTAGAGTTTTGAGCTAGCTATAGAGATGCCATGTTTTAAAAGTTTACTGTTTTTCTTGGGTCAGCCATAAACAGTAAAATAAAAAAAAAATTTTTTTTTAAAAAAAATTCTAGAATTTTCGCTTTTTGGGGTATTCTCGAGGTCGCAAAATCTGTCGTTTCGGTCAAATTTACTTATTTTTTCATTTTTACCTAAGAATAGGAAGCGAAAAATTAAAAATGCTCTACTTGGGTTATCAGATTTTTTGCTCCAATACTTAATTTATTACTTTTACACAATGATTTTGTCTACCTGTAATTTTTATAATTTTCACGGACAATAACTTTTATAACTGGCATTAAAGAGTGTTTAAGTAACATTTTTATAATTAATTTGTTGTAAAGTATTTTTGAGCTTGATTTGGAATATTGTTTTTTTAAGGATTACATATGTTATGCAATTTAAAAAAGTTATATTTTATCGTTAAATTATATATTCATTAAAATATAAAATCTGAGATTTATTGCCGAATAAACGAATCTCGGTTGTATTAATTTTATAATAAAAATTACACAGGCCAATCTATATCTCAAAGACGATATCTTAGGTCAAGATATTCAACTAGTTATTAAGAATTCAGCAAATTGGTAAGTTTTTAATTCAGATTGAATCATACATATACCTACATTGTGTTAAGGTTTTAATCATCTCTTTTATATTTTTTAAAATAATTTTAGAATTCCAAAAAATTGAGTTAAAAAATTATATTTTACGTATTTGGTCTTTAAATCTCTTAAAGCTTTTTTTAAAATATTTTATTTATTCCACATATATAAAATTATATAATTTTTAATTATTTGACATTTTTCTCAGAAAACTTAAAGCAAGACACTTCATATAATTTTTATGCTATGTACTTTCACATTAAACTTCAATTTAAAGAATTACTTGATATATAATAAAAAACTTGTATAATGCTATATTAAAACAAAACACATATTCGCTGAAGGACTTTGTAATATATTAAAAATATAACCTTGTTTAAACATGTTTTAAAATGGCCTACTGTTTATGTAAAATAATAGCAATTTTTTGAGAGTTATGAGCTAACAGAAACCAGCATAAGTTTAATCTTGTTTACCATTTTTTCTAATAAAACTTAGAAGGTCGTTACAAATATTAAAAATTTTAGAATAATTGTCAAAAAAAACAAACAAAAAGATTTAAAAACATATTGAAATTTTTGCATATTAACTATATCTACTATTAAATTTAAACTTCTAAATATTATAATCACAATCGATAATACATTGTGTCTTTTTTTTTAGATTTGGATGAGAAATATTCTGTAATATTATGTGCTCTGAGAATTAAATAAAAGGAATTTTTATATGAAAAAAGATCCTTATTTAGTTTTAAGGCATTCTATTTCGAGGTCGCAAAAGCTGTTAATTTAATTAAAAGATTATTTTTTATTAAAAGATTATAATGAGCCTGAGGAGAAAAAAACGGAAATTATAGATGAGATAGAGCCATCATGTAGATATATGCTTTTATGTTTATATAAGCTTATTCTTTCTTTTATTGATTTGTTGACCTGGGAAATAGATATTATCTCCTAATGACACCTCTTCATATGGTTGGAAACATCATTTCTGTCACGAAACTAAATTCAACAGACAACTGGGTGACGAAGACGTGTCCATTTTTATATCCGAGTAATAATCTAAATAAGAACACCATATATATATTTATTTGATATTTCAAAAAAAATGTTTTAATTTTTAGTTTATAAATTAAACATTGTTAACCATTGTTTTTACAGAATGTTACAACATTCGCGGAGGTTTTTCTATTTTAGAAAGTTTTTATAACTTTATATCTAATTCAAAACATATTTACTTATTTTAACATAACTCATTCTCAAACACTCACTTAATCAACATTAAAAGTTAAATGAACTCTGAACGAGGCCTTTTTAGAAAATGGCGTGAAAACATTTATGCATGTTAATTTTATAGTAATTGATGATATAAACTATTTACCACAAAAAAATATAGCGTAACAAGGTTTGGCCAGCTGCTTTATAGTAATTAAAAAATATATTCTTTAGAGACAGCTAGTGTTTAAATATCCTTTTGTTATATTTTTGGGTATTAATTATTACGAAAAATAAAAAATTGAAAAGTTGTATTTTAAACTGGTATTTTTTTTTAATTTTTTTTTAAATTTTTATAATGCTCTTTCGAATAAAACTTTATCTGTTTAAAAATCTAAACAATCTATGAACGTCCTTAAGTGTATTCTTTACTTTAGGGCACGTGCGAAGTAAGTTTTTATTTTAGTAAAATTTTGAAAATTCTGAAAATTTTAAAAATTAATTTTTTTTTCAAAATTTTTTTAAAAATTTTTTATATAGAAAAAGCATTTTTTGTGCATATATTAAATTTGGCACTTTTTTAAAATTTGCGTTTTATTTTAAAAAATTTTTTTAAAAACTTTAAATTTCACAAAAATAAAAACTCACTTTGCACGTGCCCTTATAAAAATAATTGTTTTAGCTTACGTTCAAAATGTTGTTTCATCTTTTATAATCTTGTTATTTTACTGTATCAATTTGGATATAATATTTTTAGTGTTATGGGCATCTCATCTGTGCTCTAATTATTTTAGATTTTTTTTTATTGAAAAAAAATTATATTTTATACTTTAATGCATTAGATGAAAAAAATATTATAGTAAATATTTTAATGCGTAAATTAGAGTTCAATCCAGGCCCAAAAATTTAGCTAAGCCAGCCCGATTTATTTAATTAGGCCAGGTTGATTCACCCCGCATACCCTCAAAATAATTTTTCATTTTTTTCTTAGCCTAATCAATTTTGTTTTTTTATTTATGGATAAATACGGCCTAATTCGAAGTTATAGAAACGGCTCATCTTAAATATTTTTTTTTATAAATTTGTGATTTTAGCTCCTAAAACAATAAGGCCATTATGAGGGCCGACACATATATTTTAGCTAGTGTTTGCGTGAGTTGGCACCGTAGGGGGAGCTTTCTCGACTTTAATTCCGATTAACAATTCTTGCTTTTAAAAAAATTTTTTTAAAAGTATTTTTTTTTTGATTCTGTGATCGGACGACCTTGAGCGCATATAAACTTTGTTTTGTTATACAATTCAAGTTAAGCATCGATGAGTCTGGTTAGATTATATGGGTGACAGCCAAAATCCAAAGCCCTATTTTCTGAGAGCCTAGGCGTAAAAAATTGCGTGTTGATTCGATATATTTTAACTTATGTAATTTGTTTATATAGTTCTTGGGTTCAGGAGGTAAAATATGGAGTGCTTGGAGGTATAATTTTAACAAATAATTATGATCGACTGCGATTGGATACAAATCTTTATTCTAGCTTAATTAACATATTTAAATATACTTAACCTACATATATTTATGTATCCATGTTAGTCGTCTTAACTCACCTTTAATTTGTGAACCATTTAAACTACAACTTGGCCTATATGACTTAATAAAATTAGATTAAATACTTAACAAAAATTATTTTTTTGTAAGGGCACGTGCAAAGTGAGTTTTTATTTTCTTAAAATGTCCAAAATTCTAAAAATTTAAAAAAATTAAAAAAATTTTATTTTTTAAAATTTTTTTTAACAAGTTTTATTTCAGAAAAAGCATTTTGTGCACATATACTAAATTTGACAACTTTTTAAAAATTTGAGTTTTATTTCTAAATAAATTTTTTTAAAAAATTGAAAATTTCACGAAAATAAATACTCACTTTGCATGTGCCCTAATTTAAATCTTTAATTTTACTGATTTATAAGACGCTTTTTTTTACAAATATTTAGAAATCTAATTAGAGACAAAATAGAATGCTTTTATTATAATCTAAAATTTAACACACCTTTATATAATTACATATTATTGATATCTCGTATCTTACTTAAAAAGGTATCATTTTGGGCATTTTAAATATTTATACAGATCACCATAAATATAGATTTATTTGGAAAGAGCAAAATATATATTTTCCTACCCTTCCCCTCTTTCCCCCATATTGACCGTTGCCGAAAAATTGTAAATACATTCAAAAAACATGAAGTATTTATATTCGTCCAATCAAAACCAGGCCTGGTTAAAATATAGAGCCAACATTTAAAGAAAATTTTTTGGGCTTTTCAATTAAAAATCACGCTAAAAAGGAAAGAGATTATAAGATTTTTTTCCGTAAAGAGTGTCTAAAATGCCTTAAAATAATAGTAAACAACCCAACCTTAGAATAGATAAAAAAAATTAAAAAATGGTTTTACCTTTCCGGAGCTTTTTTGTTAAAATTTATATTTACTATAAGTTTTTTTCACCTTTTTCTGGGCTATGTAAAAAAAAGTTATTTATTCTCTTTTAGCCCCTCATTGGTTTAAACGTCTTATCTAATTATATTGCTAGGGTTGACCTCAATAAATGGCATGTGTAACACGGAAGATAGCTGCATGATTATCCAGCCCGCAGAAGTCGTTACTCCTTACACAACAAATAGTTCATGAATTGGCCCATCTGTAAGTTTGTTCTTATGGAAATCTTAAAATTTGAGATTACTAGATGTTTTTTAAAAAGGCAGTAAAAGAATGCTAAAAAAAAAGTGTGATAATTATGATATTATAGTTTAAACTAAGCTCAATGTATCTTCTTAATTCACTGAAAAGTATTCTGATATCCTACGAGTACAGCCGTGTCATGTAAATAATTTGTTTAATGTAAAAATCTAATTGATGGAGTTTCTTATGTATCAAAAGGCACCATGGAAAATGCAAAATGCTTACATGGTTCATGTGTATTTTTCTCCCATATCTTATCCCATAAAGGCACCACACCCGTATAGTGCTAGGTAAACGTCCAACCTTTAACTTGTGAGACACAAAAGCAGTGTTTGTCAATAATTGTTTCAAACTATAAATATTTCACATCTGCCCTCATAATATTGTAGCATGGGAGGTACGCACGATGATATTCTTTACCAATGTCACAGGCTACGAACATCTATCATGAAACACCAACCAGGACCTGGCAAAACTCGATGGTCAAATTGCACTGCAACCGTTTTTCACAATTTTTGCAGTAAGTAGTTATTTTTTTTTTCGCAAATAAAATTATTTTAAACATGGGTGGTTTAGTGTTGTGTTTTCTGATCAAATAAATTTAAGGGTTTGTTTAAAGTCAACTGAATTAAAAATAAAATAAATCACAAAATAAATGTGTGAATATTGGAAAAATTAAGGTCAGTAAGCTTAAACTTCTTTAGAGGTAAAATTTAATTCCTTGTAACATAAATTTTTATCCAATATTCATATATTGATTTTATACACATTAAAAAATTTTATTAATTTTTTTGAAACGAATTGGTTTTTATCGCAAAATAAGCTCAATCATCACTCAAAAAATGACCTTTGCTAAAGGCCTTTGCCTTTGAAATAAAATTTACGATAAAAAACATTTTTTGGTCCTTCCATCTAAACACTAATTAAAAAAATATTTTTTAATAATTTTTTTGCAAAACAAAAAAAAGAGCTTACTTGGAAATTAACACGATCTACATTTTTTAACCATAGAAAATTGGATGAAAAACTCTGAAATTTGTTGGGTCTGATATAAAGGAAATTATTTGACAGCATTAAAACATTCTTAAATTTTTTTTTATTTAACTTAGCTCACCGAGGAGTCATTGTTTACTCAATAATCCGAAAAATTACAAGGCACCGACTACATTGGGAAGACCGTTAAATTTAAAAGCGTTTTGCAGACTAATAGCTAATGATGATCTTTACACATCCATATACTCATCCAAAAATGTTTTTACTGATTTACTTAAATTTCACTACTGGGCGTGTTTAGACTTGATTTAACAAATTTAAAAGAATTTTTTTAGCATAATTTACTCAAATGTTAAAAATGTTATAATATTTATAATAACCTTTTTAAAATAAAATGAGCTGTTATAGATTTAAGTATAAATTTATCAAGACTTTTAGACATTTGGAGCAGCTCCCACTGGTAAATAATATAGTTAAAACAATGTTTGTTTTTAGCCTAAACTCAAATTTAAATTTTTCAATTTTGCAAATATGAAAGCGCCTATACAACTAATATGTCAATATATCTGTTCGTAGCTTTACATTATTAATTTTATAAAAAAATTAAAAAAATACACAAGGTTGGTTGATTTTATTGACACTATTGGGCCCTGTTATATTTTGGTTTTTTCGTAAAATATAAATACGCCAATTAACTTTTTACAACCCTTATCAGCCTATATTACACAGGTCAACAATTTTTTGATATGAGTTAACCACATAGATCAATCCTGCCATAGGGAATATTAAATCCTTTTACCACTTTCCTAATCAAATTTAATTAGTCAGGTATAACATTGAAATTTAGAAAAAAAGGTCAAAAAAAACAAAAAAAGATTTAAAAACAAAAATAAATTGAAATTTTATTTTTGCATATTCACACAAGGTCAACTGTTAAATTTAAACTTCAAATAATATTTTCATTAAAATCCGATATTGTATAGTGTCGTATTTAAGTTTGGACGCAAAATATTTTGTATTATCTAAATGCTATGTAGGAGCTTGATATATTAATAAAATTTATTTTACATTAAAAATATACATGAAATTTTTATATGCAAAGTAGATTTTTATATTGTATACTTAGATCTGTAAATTTGGTCAAAAAAGGCCATTTTTTGTTATAGACGGATTTAAAAATCAAAGACGGAAGAACTAAAAAACGAAAAGCATAGATATTAAGCCATTATGGGGTTGCATTCTTTTATTTTCTTATAGAAATCTCGTTTCTGACATTGATATTTGTTGACCTGTGTTATATTAAGTTAAAAAGGGGCGAAAATATTGAAGCATTAACCTACATGCTATAATGAAAAATTAAAAACAAGCCCGCAAAATTGAAATTCTATTTAGCTCTCACTCCGCTATATAGAAACCCGCATATAAATTAAAAATTTTATATTTCATAGAGCACGTGTGGATCAATAAATTGCACCGGTTTTCACATGCATTACAGAACAAATGGTCAGCCTTGTCTTACAAAGAATAATCGAATGGTTTCCATGTCAAAGGCCGATGGGGTAACTCTTTTTCAATTACTAAAAAGTCGAATTAAATAGCTCAGTGGAAAACCTTCTGCCTCAGACGCAGGAGTACTAGTGTGTACGTAAGCTTTTTTCTGCGGAAAAATAGTATTCATGTGCTACCACTTTCGGCCTTATGAATGGCCTATATAGGCAAGCCCTAAACAATATGCCTAAAATAGCCTAGCCTGAAAACGGGTCGCCAGCGTGTGAGCAAATCTTACTATTTAACCCGTCGATAATATTAATTCCTTTACTCGGGTTATAGGCGTCAAAGCCTTAACGGGTATGGAGCTTCTAAATGGGAAAAGGTATGGGAAAAATCTCAAACCCATTGTTTTTTTACAACTATTATAATAAATGCTGTAATTCTTAGTTATTTTAAAGTCAACACCGGGCGGCATCATTGCCCGGCATATCCTCCAAATTTTTTACTTAAGCTGATTTTTACTTAAGGTCTTCCGCCAAATATAAAAATATGACCCGGATTATTTGTACTGCAGGCATAATTTTTCCCTCTAAATTATCGACAAAATATTTTTTTTAAATAGTTATATATCAAAATTGAAGGCCCAACTCGTTTAAATTTTGAAGAAGCCAAGTTTGGCTTGTTTTTAAAGCTATCACCTGACTGGGTGGGTCTTTCGGGTCTCAACTTGATTTGAGCTCCTCCAGTCCTTGGTAATTTTAATTACATTTCCAATTCCTTAACAATTTGAAATTTATGATTTGATGTTTAAAAACTGTTGATAAGTAAATTTTTTGTATTAATAACATTGACATTATTTTGGTAAAATAGAAGAGTTTAGGTGTTAATCTTTAATTTGTGACAGAAATAGTCTATTTATTAAAACATTATATATCGTTTATGTTTTACCCGCACTCAATTAAAAAAATTATAGATTGCGCAAAATATGGATCACCAACAATATCTCTTCAACCAAATAGATAATGGGGCAAATTTGCCTCGACCTTTGGAACCATGCATAATATATAAAAGCAAATTAGAATAAAAAGCTTATTTCTTTAATTTAAGAGTTTTTTTTTTGAAGAAAAGGGGCTATTATTAAAGCCCTTCGTCAGGGCTATTTAGTTGCCATGCCCACAAACTCGTGAACATTATGCGGAAAAAAATTAAAAAGTTTTTACTGAAAACTCATTTTTGTTTTCTCCAGGCTTGATTTCCACTGCTATTGATTGGCCCACTTTAACATTTATTCTTAAAATATTTTTTTTAAATTTTTTAAAAAATTTTTGAATTTGAACACTGTATGCGGGCGGCTTTCATTGAACGAATAATGTTTTTACCCATATGTATAGCTAAAAACTTTCTTTTATTTTCAATAATCTATTTAGGCTTGCATAGACAACCAATGCATCGAAGGACCGATAAATTATATACGGGTCGATGGTCAATGGGGCCATTGGACTAATTTTGGGGAATGCTCGGTGAATAATAAGCATGGCTGGGGCATACGAAAGCGTACCCGTATGTGCAACAATCCCAGGTAAATATTTATATATCGATTTAAAAAATTAATTGTTAATCAGTCAAATTTTAAAGTCCGCTATGAACATTGTAAATTTTAAAAAGAAAAAAAAACAAAAAAAGAAATAAAAAGTTTTTTTGCTTTTAAAAGTTGAACTGTTAAAATTAAACTATCAATAATAGAGTTATTAAAAACACTGGAAAAAAAATTTGTAAAGCATCATTTATGGCAATTTTTGTATTTGGTGCTAATTACGAATATGAATTCATTTACCCAATGCCTCACATTTTTGGTTATTGGTTTCAAAGTTAATATCAGTTTTTGGGGTATTTATGCTTCTATCATCAAACTATGGGTAGTAAAAAAAGTTAAAAAATATAATAAGATTACGTAAACATTCATTTAAGGCGTTTAAATTTATAATTTTAAATTTTTTTTTATTTTGTATTTTTGTAAAATATAGTTTTCTTAATAAAATCGTTTCTATGTATTTTCGTAATAAAATCGTTTCTCTAAGTAACTTGAAAAGAAATCGCTAATAAGTTTAGGCTAAGGATAGAATATGTCAATATATTTTTGAAAAAATTATAGTTGAAAAAATTGTGAAAATGTTTTTTGAACTTTGGACGGTATTTACAAAAAATGGAGGCATTGGAAAAAAACTCACAATTATTATCATGAGGAATATTTTTTTAAAAAACCTCAAAGGATCGTTCATGTTGTTTTTTTTTGTTGTCTAGTGTAATAAATCGGGTTTTATAGGTTGTGGTGGCAAATATATTGTAACTAAGTTTTACTATAAAAGCTTTTATTATTTGATATAAAATATAAGTTACAAGGTTCCCTAAAAATTCTAAATGGCGATGTCAATTTCGACAGAAAAGGTCATTGTTATGGATGGATCTGTATAGCTGAAATTGGAAGAAACTAAAAAAAAGGAAAATATGTGTTAGATAAGGTATTCATGGCGATGTATTCATTTATGTTTTTAAATACTTTTTTTTTCTCTAATTTTAATATTTTTCGACCTGTGTAATACAAAACTAAAACATTAGAATTAATTTAAATAATAAAACAGGTCAACAAATTTTTGAGAGTTATGAGTTAACTACAGAGACTACCTGCCATCTTAGGGAATACCAAATCCGTTTACCATTTTTTCTAATCCAACTTAGTTAGTCAGTTATAAACATTGAAAATTTTAGAAAAAAAAGGAAAAACAAAAATTTAAAACCAAATTGAAATTTTTATTTTTGCATATTTACAATAGTTAAATTGTTAAATTTATACATCAAATTCATTAATCGATAATTTATCGTGTCGTATTTAAGTATGGACGCGAAGTTTTTGTATTATCGAAATGCCGATGTAAGAGCTTTATATATTAATAAAAAAATTTTCCATTATTTGTGATTATAAATATTGGCTACAAGGGATTTTAATAATGCAATTTATAAAAATTAAAAATTTAAAAAATTATTTAA
Organism: Acutogordius australiensis; assembly: GCA_030555515.1. Lineage (NCBI taxonomy): Eukaryota > Metazoa > Nematomorpha > Gordioida > Gordea > Gordiidae > Acutogordius > Acutogordius australiensis. Next base: position 45,346,636 of record CM060242.1, read on the forward strand.
TTCTCTCAATATTTTTAATATTATTTTGTTAGCAACTTTTTAAAAATGTGTTTTTTTAAATTAAAAACTTAAAAAAGTAAAATTAATTATACGCTCCTCTAAAAAAACTTTGATTAAGCCTATGTCATTTAAATTTTCAATAATCAAGGCCATGCAATCTCGTTTATAAAAAATTTTTATATTTAAATACGATATTTTCAAACATATTAAATTTAATTTTGAAAATGTTTAATTCATCAAATTATATGCATTTTAGTCCATCCGTTAATGGTCGATATTGCACCGGATTTTCAACTGATTATAAATATTGCGAAATTGATCCCGATACAACAGTAAAACTCTATTTTATTTTTAATATTCATTAACAGGTCTAACATAAAAAGTAATCAATTTGTTTGCTCCAATATTTCAAACATTATTTTTTTTAAATAATTTTCACATAACTACTACATTCAGATAAAACATATCAAGGGTAAAAACTTTAATAACCATGTTTAGGTCATTTCATTTACCTTTTGTTTTTTTTTCCACATCTCAATTTAATTTTTTAGGGTACTTTGCTATAGGCACATAAAATAAAAATTGCCTTATGTGTTTTAAATTTTTCTTTTTGTAAATTATTAGACCCTTAAGGTTTTATCATTATAATTATTATATTAATATGCAATCAAAATAAATTAATAACTATTTTTAAATTTTTGATAGACGGTAGATGACTACAACTACATGTGTAAAATAATGAATCCAACTCGTGTTCCCAATTTTGACGGTACTATCATTACATATTAATGCTTATTAAATAGCTATTACACAGGTCAACAAATATTTATGTCATAAAAGTAAATTTTATGAAAACATAAAAGAATGCATCCCCATGATAGCCTAATCTTATTTATATTTTTTGTTATTCTTAGTTTCTTCCGTCGTTGGCTCCTTAGATCCGTCTATAACAAAAAATGGCCTATTTTGACCAAATTGACAGATCTAAAATAACCTATATGGATATAAATTTAAAAATCTTTTTTGCATATTAAAATCTCTTGTAGCTTATATTTTTAATCACAAATATTGGAAATTGTTTTTTATTAATATTATGCATCGGCATTTAGATAATACAGAATAATTCGTGTCCAAACTTTAGGAAACGATATTTTGTCAGTTTTCAATAAAAATATTATTTGATTAAATTTGACAGTTTAACCATTGTGAATATATATAATAAAATTTTAATTTATTTTTGTTTTTGAATTTTTGTTTTTAACCTTTTTTTCTAAAATTTTCAATGTGTTTATAACTGACTAATTAGGCTTGATTAGGAAAAACGGTAAATAAATTTGATATTCCCTAAAATAGCAGGTTTGGTTCTTGTAATTAACTCAAAACTCTAAAAAAATTGTTGACCTGTGTTACGCCCTAAAAAAAATTTAAACCTATTTATAGATTAATTATTGTTTTAATAGCTCGCCTTCTTTATTTTTCAAATGTGTCAATAACGTTTTTGGTAATAAATGCGACTATTCGTTATTTTTAGATTACAGTTTAAAGTAAAGGAAAGTTTTAGGTGATTGTTTTAAACTTATAGGGGTTAAAAATAGGTCAGTATTATAATGCTAAAAGTTGTCTGTGAATCAAAAAAATTATACACGCAGCTAAAACAAAATTCTGTTAGAAAATTGCATCTAAATCGTGTTTTTAACCGATTTTTTTTATAAAAAGTTAAAAATTGCAAAAATAAAGTTTAATCGTGACTCAAGTCAAATGGGTTATAGCTATTTTTTATATACTCAAAATGAGTGAGCTCACCACTACAAATTCAAATTACAATATTACCATATTACGATTTTAAATTGTATTTTAATATTGAAATAATAGATGATCTGCACCCATGTACTTTGTTATGCAGTAATAACAACACTTACGTTTATGGTTATCTTAGAGACGGTTCCCTTATTAAAAATGAAACTGTCATGTGTGTTAACAGTTTGCCCGTTGTAAGAGTCAATTATATTTATAATAATACAAAAAAACAAAATTTTATCATTCATATAATATATTGGTTATTTTTATGCCTTAGAATGGGTAGGACAAAAACACGAAACATTTATAAATGTTTCGTGTTTTTGTCCTGGAGAAAACACGAAACATTTTTTAATGTTTCGTGTTTTTGTTTTTTTAAAACACGAAATATTTTTTTCGTGTTTTAAAGATTAAAAATATTTTTGCCAAAATGTTTCGTGTTTTAAAGATTACAAAAACACGAAACATTTTTTTTAGTCAAATTTTTATTTTTCTTTCAATTTTTAAATTTTTTAAGAAATATGGTCATGTAATATATCGTTCGACGCCAAATTTTACAGAAAATCTAATGGTGATATTTTCAAGGTGAAAAATATAACAGGTGGTTGGTTGCTAAAAATCTTTATTTTTTGTTTTTGAAAACTATTTTTTTTGTTATTTATAGTTAGTAGTCTTATCATATATAAAATAACATATGTGTAACGTTTAAGACTATTTATACTTTATGACCATATATGGTATTATTTCCTAAAGCTTGGCACTGCTTTTACATTTATTGACCAAACCAACTTTTAATACATCGTTCGACGGCAAATTTTATGGAGAATCTTAATGTCATATTTTTAATGCCTAAAAAAATTACAGGTGTTTTTTTTGTTTAAAATATTTATATTTGGTATTTAAACTAATTTTGATTAAATATTAATTTAGTAGGTGTATTATATGTAAATCCAATATGCTTTGCAACGTGAGAAACTTATTACACTTTATGACCATATATAGTATTATTTCCTAAATCTTGGCACTGCTTTTACATTTATTGACCCAAACAAACTTTTAATACATCATTCGACGGCAAATTTTATGGAGAATCTTAATGTCATATTTTTAATGCCTAAAAAAATTACAGGTGTTTTTTTTTGTTTAAAATATTTATATTTGTTATTTAAACTAATTTTGATTAAATATTGATTTAGTAGGTGTATTATATGTAAATCCAATATGCTTTGCAACGTGAGAAACTATTTACACTTTATGACCATATATGGTAGTAATTCTAAAAACGTGGCACTGCTTTAACATTTATTGATTAAACTAAACGTGTGATATATCGTTCGACGCCAAATTTTATGGGGAATTTTAAAGTCATATTGCTAGTGCCTTATTTAACAAAATTTTTACATTATGTATTTAAACAGATTTTTTTAGTTATGTATGATTTAACAGTCTTTATATGAATCTTATAAGACACAGGTCAACAGTATCAACGTCAGAGACGTGAAATTTATGAAATAGTCTTGTTACACAAATCAACTAATATTGATGTCAGAAAAAAAGAAGTTTATAAAAACATAAAAGCATACATCCCCATGAGGCCCTTATTTTCTATATATGTTTTCCGATATTCTTAATTTCATTTGCCTTCGGCTCTTTAGATTCGTCCATGCCAAAAACGACCTTTTTGGCCAAATTGGCCAATTTTTATGACCGAGAATATTCTAAAGAAAAAATTTAAAATTTTCTTGTAACCTTGATATATCATCTTAAAAAACGAGAAATAAATTTTTTGGTTTATCAAGCTTTTGCAGCATTCAAATAATAAAGAATATTTCGCGTAAAAACTTAGCTTTAAATTTATTAACAGAAAAATATATTATAAAAAGGTAACGAATCCTATTTATAAATATTTGAGTTACATTTGTACATAAAATTTGTATATATATATATATATATATATATATATATATATATATATATATATATATATATATATAATGAATACAAATAATGGTTGCACATATGTCTCCTGGGCAACATGTATAAGTAAAGGATGGCAGAACTAGGGGTACTAGCTTAGATGATGAAGCTACAAGGGGAGATAGACAGCTACTCCAAACGCCCCCAGGACGTCTAAAACAGGCGACACAAGTGAAACCGGGATGGAAATATCTATAAGGCTGGATGTCCAAGTTTCCGAGAGCATTAGAATAGATGAGCGAGAAATGACGAAGTCAGAAGAAATGTCGAGCACGTGCGCCCGTAGGCTCTGGGTTGAACAATAGAGAGACTAGGGCGAGAAATGAAGAGCATACTATTTTGCAGTGTATCTAGCGGCGTGTGCGTAAACCATGCCAATTCTTGACGTAAAGGAAGGCTTATGGTGGGGGCGATATGGCATATAGTGCCCGGCTCCTCGCCAATTAAACGCGAGAAAGAGCTACGTAGACCAGGTCCAAAGAATGTCTTATTGAGTATGCGTATACTACTTTATCTTAAATCGCGCCCTGAAATTTTATATTGTTAAGGCACATGCTAAAACTAAAGGATGATTTTGACGGGAGCACGTTGCCCACGTGGCAAGTATGCGTGTATTGTCGTAGATTAATAAAAACGGATCCTTATCGGAGGAATAACCGCGACACTCAACACCGACGTGGCGGGGGATGTATAAATGTTGGATGTAGGCGAATATTAAATTGCTTGTAGAGTTGAGTGGTTAACTTATACGACAGCCGTCTTGAGTGCGCAAGTGACATAACGCCCCTATAGCACCGACTTATGAGAGTGGCATTTTTTGATTAGAACGTATGCTCATATCCTCGTCTGGGGTCAGGGGCAAAAGGGTGACTATCTCGTCAACGTCAATTGGAATATTTATAATTTGGCCTCGAACGCCATATTGACCGTGAGAATAACGCAACCGTCCTAATGCATAAATGGAAGGCGGGGGGAGATGAGGCGTTCCACGATCGGATCTAAAACTGGCAAGTGGGAAGGGTAAGGCAATAAAGAAAAACCATTGACACGCACAAATTTAGGCATCCTCCTGCTTGTGCAACGTAGCGGGCCATTGGCATACGGATAATTGTGATGGAAAGCATAAGGATTCCGAACCGTGTATATTATTACCATGTCTTTAGAAAAAAATAGGCGACTACAAACGTTGCAGTCGTGGCCTAAAAATTTTAACCAAAACATTTGCTCAAAAAGGAGGTCAGCTTCCATCAAAGAATTTTGAGGTAGTGAATTAAAAGCACATGAGATGACGAGCTGGTCAGTGGGAGTAGGCGGGACTGACATCTGGGATATCAAAGTGACCTAAGTTTGTAAGGAAAGAACTAAGGTAGGTGCAAAATGGTAATTAAACGTAATAAAACGCAATGTTACTCGGTAAAGGAATTCAGAGAAGTGGAATGATAGACAACGATGGGACGGGCGTCAAAAGCGATAATTAATGAAGTGAGTTAAGGGTAATAAAGCAAGGGGAAATTTTCAAAGGAAAACCGATATATAATACTTTGCTAAGCTAAAAATCTAGGGTACGAGTAATAAAAGCTGTCAAACGTCACACACTGGGTGACAAGAACTAGCATTCTGAAAGATTTAACATAAAATTCAATGTTATTATTATTTTCAATGAAAATTTAATTAACATTAATATCAGTGCAGAATAATTAGATGGTAACCCCGTAATAAAATTTCTATGTTAATATTCAATGTCAAAAGCCATATAAATCATCATGAATCGTTTCATAAAAAAAAGTGCAGTAAAGAACCTTATCATATATTGATTTTGTTCATATTTAAAAACCATAAAAAACTTTGAGTCGGTTGTTGGTTGTTAAATATGATTCTAATCAACGCGTTCAGCCTTCAACTTCGTTCGGTAACCGCGTAAACGGTACCGTATGTCGAGTTATTTGACTATGAGGCGCTCTAAAATATCGTTACTTTTCTAGGTGGGATTCTGACTTCGATGCGGTCATAATTTTCTAAATGGTGGCTTCTTGCCGTCGATTATTAGTCGAACGCCTGAACCGAATGTCTGAACCTGCGCTTCCTCTCGTAACTGAACAGGATTACTGTAGCAACAACGGGTCATCAACAGGGTAATACTAACCTGTCTCACGAATGTCTAAACCCAGCTCACGTTCCATATTAATTGAACAATCCAACGCTTGGTGATTTCTGCTTTACAATGATGGGAAGAGGCGAGCAATCAAATTTGCCGTTATATAAAATCTCAAATCCACGTTAAGGTAGACAAATGGCCCAATTTTGATACAATTTATAATTATAATATTAGTTCATATGGACATAAAATAAATATGGCATATTAAGTAACATATCATATTATATTAAAACCATTAAGTAAAATAATATCTTTAAAGTAAGTTAAAAAAAATGATTCCAAGCAAAATAGACCACTCGTTAATTTTCAAGCACTATAGTTAAATTTTTAATGTAATTGAAGGATTTAATATTGATTCGGTCTATAAATTTGTGACAAATTTCAAAAGTAACTCAAATTTTAAAAGTAACACCTTGAAGGTTTTATGTAACATATCAAACATTTTAATTTTATTATTTAAAAAAAATTATTTTATAATTTAATAAAACAAAAAAAAACTAAAAAACCAAATATAAAAAATTTTAAGCAATATATACTACATGTAAACTTGTTGGGCACTAGCAATATGATAGTTAAATTCTCCATAATGATTTGGCACGAACGATGTATTTATTATAAGTTTAATTTGGTCAATAAATATTTTAGCAATGTTAAGTTTAAAAAACTATCATAGTTCAAAGAATTAAAAAGATATTTTACGATGCATTTCGTTCATAATAGCAACATTAAATGATCCAAAAAAAGATCTAAGAACAAATTATAAATATCTTAAGCAGCGCAGCTACTTCTTAATTTTTGGGCACTGATAATATGATAGATTCTCCATATAAAATAATTTGGTCAATAAATATTAAGGCAGTGTTAAGTTATAAGACATATTACCAATTATGGTCTTAAACTTATTATGGTGTTTTACATTTTTTATTTATATATAGTAAATAATACAATAATTAACCACCGAAGAAAATCTAAAACAAAAAATAAAGTTTTCAAACAACAAAAACCACATGTCAACCTTTAGCTAAACCCTATAAAATGCATCGAATTATGTGTTACAAGTTTAACTTGGTCGATAAATAATAAAGCAGTGTTAAGTTTTAATAACTATTACCATATATGGTCATAAATTTAACATGTTGTTTTAGGTTACATATACTTTATATATAGTAGATTGTATTAATAAAACCCCCCAAAAAATCTAAAAACAAAAAGCAAAGTTTTTAAACAACAAAGATTACCTGTCAACCTCGCAGACAAGATGCTAAACTCTCCTTAAGATTTGGCGTCGAATTATGTATTACAAGTTTAACTTGATCGATAAATAATAAAGCAGTGTTAAATTTTAATAACTATTACCATATATGGTCATAAATTTAACATGTTGTTAGGTTACATATAATTTATATATAGTAGATATTAATAAAACCCCCCAAAAAATCTACAAAAATAAAGCTTTTAAACAACAAAGACCACCTGTCAACCTCGCAAACAAGATAACTAAACTCTCCTTAAGATTTGGCGTCGAACTATGTATTAGAAGTTTAACTTAGCCGATAAATAATAAAGCAGTGTTAAGTTATAATGACTATTACCATATATGGTCTTAAATTTATCATGTTTAGGTTACATATAATTTATATATAGTAGATTGTATTAATAAAACCTCAAAAAAAATTAAAAACAAAAGACAAAGTTTTTTAACAACAAAGACCACCTGTCAACCTCGCAGACAAGATAGCTAAACTCTCCTTAAAATTTGGCGTCGAACTATGTATTACAGGTATAACTTGGTCGATAAATAATAAAGCAGTGTTAAGTTTTAATAACTATTACCATATATGGTCATAAATTTAAAATGGTGTTTTAGGTTAAATATGATCTATATATAGTAGATTGAATCAATAAAATACCCCAAAAAGATCTAAAAACAAAATATAAAATTTTAAAATAACAAGAACTACCTGTCAACCTTTCGCAGACAAGTTAAACTCTCCATAAAATTTGGCGTCGAACTATGTATTAAAAGTTTAATTTGGTCGATAAATATTAAAGCAGCGTTAAGTTTTAATAACTATTACCATATATGGTCATAAATTTAAGATGGTGTTTTAGGTTATATATGATTTAAATTAAGTAGATTTAAACAATAATAAACTCAAGCAAAAATTTAAAAACAAAAATAAAGTTTTTAAACATCAAAGACCACCTGTCAATTTATTGGGCACACACAATATGATAGTTAAAATCCCTATAAAATTTGGAGTCGAACGATATATTATATGACCCAATTTGCTGCATGAACACTCAATTAACATAAATTTTAAAAACCAAAAAAATGTTTCGTGTTTTAGTAATATTTAAAACACGAAACATTTTGCCAAAATCTAAATTTATTTTTAAAACACGAAAAAAATATTTCGTGTTTTAAAAAAACAAAAACACGAAACATTAAAAAATGTTTCGTGTTTTCCCCAGGACAAAAACACGAAACATTTATAAATGTTTCGTGTTTTTGTCCTGCCGCCTTAGAATGAGAAATAGTCTTTTTTATCAAAAAGTTATAATATTATCTAAAATGTAATGGATTGATTATAACAATACACTAGTTTAACAATCTTGTTATTCTTTTTTTCCCACATTATAGCATGATACACTTTTTCTCGTTTTCTTAAACTCCAGAAAATTTTTTTTCAAAATAAATTTGCCAGAATATTGTATAATGTAAAAATAAAATTGAATAAGAGTATTTTATTATTCTTTATTACATTAAAAATATCTTGTTAATAATCTAAATGTTTCAATAATCAAATGGTGTATTATGGTCTAGAACATAGATAGATTATAGGAAAAAATATTTTTTTAAAAAATTATTTTTGACTTTAATTTACAAAAAAACTAGATATTTAAAAAAAAATAATAACGTCATTATGCAATACATACTCTATATACTTAATGTGTTATAATTAAATAGCTAAAAGCGGTTGCAATTTTTTTAGTCATTTACATTGAGGCAATAATTACAATAAAATTTATCGTTGGGGTCTATACGAGCCCCAATAAAATTTTGAATTTATAAATAAATTAGACTTAGACCAAATGTTAGTTTAAATTTGTTTATTATATATATTTAAGAAAAAAGTCACAAAATTTTAACCAAAAATATATATTATTGAAGATATTTAAAATATAAGAGGTGCTGTGGTCCATATGTATTCCATCGTGCTTTTCGTGGGTTAAAATAAAAATTTGTACTTAGGAACATTCATCTCAAATTTTCTTATTTTTGTTTTAGTGTTTTTGGTAAGACAAAATGCTAATTGTGCTATAAATTATATTATTTTAAAAAATTCTAAAATTTAATTATTATTTACCTTCAAAGCTTTACTGAAATTAGTTTAGTTCAAAAATTTAATGTGCGGGTAAATTTTGGCCCTTAAATTAACTAAAATTTGAATCTATTTTATACTTTTTTTAACGTTTTATTTCAAAGCTTTAGTGCTTAGACTATTTTACCTCTATATATAATATCCTTAGTAAAAATGGTTACCCGGCAATTAGCACTATGGAGTATTAGATGCATTTTTAAGTTTTAAATATCTTTATATATAATATATTTGGAAATTGTGACTCTTTTTTAAATATATAATAAACAAAAGTAGTAATAAAAATTTGGTCTAAGTCTGAAAAAAAATTTGTTTAGATTTTAGAAATTGAATTAAGATATGTATGGACGGTAATTTTCAATGTAAATCATTTGCATCATGTAAATTTGAACTTAAATAATTTTAATTTTTCTAGTTAATTTATTAAACACTTATAAAAAATATTTGTGTTGCAAAATAATGATATAAATAATATTTATTTTATATAAAATGTCTAGTGTTAAATTATAGCAAAATTTTTTATTTTAAAATATTTATTTTTGTGAATCTTTCTAAAAATGTTCTACTAAACAATCACAATCTGATAATTATTGTTGTACAAAAAAAGTTAATGAGCTTTAATTGTTATATATAAAAATTTAAAACTTCCATTTTTAAAATTTTTTTCTAATCTGTGTTTAATTAAATTTACAATATACATAAAAGATAACTTTTAGATAATAACTAAAAAGCACGTGTTTTTTTCAAAAGAATAAAAAAAAAGTTAATAGCTTTATACCTCTAAGGTTTAAAATTAGGGTCCGTTTGAACCTCACTGTAGTATTCGCGATACATACCCACCCGTTCGCGGGTTAAAATAAATTGTAAAATCCAAGTAAACCGGTTAATGTCAAATTGTAAAAAAAACGTGGACCTAAAATGTTGCTTGAGGGCAATTATTATTATAGTAAAATATCTGGGTTTAGGGCACGTGCAAAGTAAGTTTTTATTTTCGTAAAATTTTTAAAATTTTGAAAAAAAAAATTTTTGTAATAAAACGCAAATTTTTAAAAAGTTGCCAAATTTAATATATGCACATAAAATGCTTTTTCTGAAATAAAAAATTTTTGAAAAAAAATTTGAAAAAATTTTTTTTTTTACAATTTTCAGAATTTTTAATATTTTATGAAAATAAAAACTCACTTTGCACGTGCCCTTAACAAAAAATAGAAAATAACATATGGCTGAGCAACCAATATTAATCTTTAATTATTTATTTTTTAAAATTAGATTTTGTCTATTAAATTGTTATTTGATCCCTGATATATTTAATTTCACGTTTTGTCTATTTAATATTAGCCACTTTCTAAACTTAGAATTGAATAACTTGAAAATGACAAGGGCACCGATTCTAACATTAGCCAACTGAATTATATTCGACATCATTAGCGCCATCTTTAAATTCAAACTTGTTTATATTTTCTAAAATATTTTAAATTGTAAAAAAATTAAAATATATAAATAATATGATAATATTTGTATTATAAAAACAAATTTATTTATATCATCTGTGGCAATTTTAAGGTATTAAAAGAAGAGGCTACAATGTTTTGGTTTTTTGTAATATCTTATTACAATTATTATATTAGCATATTTTAATCAAAAAAAATTTAGATAGAAAACCTAAAATTTAGGGCATATTTTCAGACCCAATAATATTGTTGTAATTAGCTCAGCTCCCTCATAGATTTTGACCAGCCATATATTTTATATTTTTTATGGTGAACCATAAAGCTTAATAAAAAAGATTGAATCTATATTCTTACTGATTTATTAAAGTAAATGCCTTAAATTGTATATCTCTTTTTAATTATATATTTTCAAACATCTCCATGCCTAAATTTCTTTGAAGTAATCTAGCATGTTGGCTAATGTTTTCACAGTTGATGGAAAAATTCTAAGTAGTATCAAAAAAGAGAGGCTGCATTGTTTAGACATCTTTAAGCAGTTTGATTTTATACTTTTGTGAATGAATTATTTTAAACTACATATTACATTTTTATTAGAACAGTGTCTTAGGGCTTATGCCTAATAGATTATAAATGAAAATTAACCCGAGAAAGCGACAGGTTTAAAAACATTAATTGCAAAAAAGCATTTGGTTTGGCGAGACTTTAATTAATAAAAATATGCAAAAATAATTTATACTGCTAAAAAGAATAAAAAAATTTTACAAACGGATCGAAAAAAAATTGATGATTATCAAAAAGCATACAATTTAATCTATATGCATGCCTTATCAAGTTTTATTTGTTTTTTTGCTATAAATCTAGACTCGTCAAATTTGATAGTTAAAAATCGAAAAAATAAAAATAGCATAATATAACATATTTTTTGACCTATATAATACCTAAAGAGCAAAAAAAAATTTTTATGGGAATATTTAGGGATATCAAGATCATTTTATGGTTATATTAACATTAGCCCAACCTTTGGACACAATGTTTAATAACATTATTAATTAAAGTAATACAGCTTAGCTGTTTTTTAAATTAAGTATTTATTTTTTTTTAATATTTTTTTAAGAATTTTATGTAAAGGCTGGCTAAATAAGGATTAAAACGGGTTATACTAAAATTAGGATGGTTGGTCTGATCTTCTAAAAATTGTAAATTAAATATGTCAAGCACATAAACTTAAAAAACAAGGTTATCTTAATATAGATAGGATACTAAAAACTTAAGAATTGAAAAATATAGAAACTGTTATAGAATTTTCAAAAAAACATTTTTATATTAAAATTTAAAACAAATTTTTAATTTTATTTGAAGCTTGATATACTGTGATATAAAGAATTATTGTTTTAGATTAACTAAAATTTTAATTGAGTAAGAAATAAAAATTTAAAATTATCAATTAATTTTTTAAACCTTATTGATTAAACTATTTTGCTAGGAGAAGGTTAAGTTACAATCTAAAAAAACTGAAAAAAATATAAATCATTAAAATTAGTTTTTTGAAATTTTATAGATATTGCAAATACCTTTGTTTTGGACCAAATAACTAATGAGTTACCGAACCGGTCAATATAATTTTGTATGGTAATATAAAAGTCTGTAGCCTTTTTTATTAAACTATAGATGAATATTTATGACATAATTTTGTTCAAGTTGACCATTGGCTCAATTTTAAAAAGATAGATTTTAAATGATTATTGTATTGTTTTTAAAGAATTTTCGCCGCAACTTATGTAACGTATAGTTTTTAAAAAGTAAACATAAATCCTATCTTTCTCGAAATAAACCGTTTTTTAAAAATTGTTAAACTCATTATTGTTAAAGGTTTTATTTTACCTGTTTTATTTCGGGCCAATTACTATAATGATCCTAAATAAAATTTATTCATTTTCAAAATGGGGTATTTGATAAAGATATAAAGGCAAAACTTGCACATTTAAAGCATTTGTAAAATTTATTTTTTTTTAATTTCAAAATTTTGAAATTGGGGTTTAATTAAAAAATGTTAACCATTTTTGCAAAATTCATCTTATATCCTGAGCAATTGCTCGTTTATATAAAACTTTATTAAATTTTTAAATTCATTTAACAAAGCTAATAACACAGGTAGACAAAAATTAATGGTTCCATCTGCCCTCGGTTTTTAAGTTTCTATCAATTGACAATTTTTTTGTGAGAGCATCATAAAGAGAAAAAAAATTAAAAATTATTTGTTGTAAATTTTTTGTTACAAATAATAATAATTATTTTATTATTAAGCTTTAACTATAGATTAATCAAAATAAACACCAAATTTTAATAAGACACGATACATTTTAAGAATATAAAAATATTATTGAAGTGTAATTTAGCATTAGCGGTAATATAAAAGTAATTATTTCCAATGTTTTTTTTTGTTATAGAATTTTTTTGGTTTTTACAAGATTTTTAGTATTTTTAGCCGGCTTACAAAGTGTGATAATCTTAAAGATGTGATGTTATGAAGCTAGATTATAATTCCCAAAATTTGACCTGTTTAATCATTTCATCCCCCACTAAAATTGAAAAGCTGTTTTTTAAAATATTAAGAATAAGTAAAAAAGAGAGTTTTATCCAGTCTTAACTCACACAACCTTTAAGAATAAACTTTAAGCAAATATTTGAAATGGTTTTCGTGAGCATATTTTATTGAATAGAAAAAATTAAATTATCTTTTAAATCCACAACGCAATATTAAATGATTTTGTTTATTTACATCAGTCAGTCCAGCGATTTCAGAAATCTTATGAGAGATATTTGTTTTGAATATTATACATGACTCTGCACTTTTTCTGCATCCCGTAAACTCAAAATAATAATTTCCGGGTTTAACATTAACTCCCGATTGAATATACAAAAAAAATTGAGGGGCCCTGCCCTGAAAAAATTATGCAACAAAAATTATAGTGTCTGTAGTGCTTTCCGCAATTTTTTTAAAAAGTTTATAAAGCAAAATTATTTCATTTTTTAAAAATAATTAAAAAATTCTATTTTATTTTTGTAATAATATTCTATGCATAATATATTTAGAAATTTAAAATAATTTTATAAAATATAATTTTTAATTGTAAATAATTAAAAGGCCAGTTTTTGTATCTTAAATGCTGTAAAAATTAAAGAATAATTATTTGTGATTACTCCCCAAACCCATACAGGTATAGGGTATGTATGTACATGCCTCAACACTTTAATTCTTGAATAATAGTCAAATCTTGAAATTTTATCAGCATCTTAAATTATTAATAAATGGAAAAATTTTTTTTCAAATTAATGAGCTAATCAATTTGTAAATTAAAAGAACTTATAATCTTGTAAAATAAATAAATAATGTTTAATGCCAGTAAAAGTTGTCTAAAATTTTTACTTTTCTAAAAAATTACTACAAAGTTTTGTGGGCGTTTATTAGCCTGCTTAAGGGTTCCGGATGTAACGACGGATCAGGCTAAAACTAATTTTAATGTGCATTTCAATAACTAAATAAAATTTTTAATTCATTTTAGTCGGTTTTAAATTTTTTTTACAATGGACAACAAATGAAACTACATTTACAGGGTTTTGTAAAGAATTTTGTTGCAATAAAGAGGTTTAAATTCTTTCAATGTCTCCAATTTTTTTGATTCTGCTTCCAATAAACAATATTACATAGTTTCTCATATTTTTTTTTAAATAATCAATTGCCCCTTTTAGAATTAAAAATATGAAGTTATTATTTAAAATTATTAATAACTCAATTTGTTATTTATGAACCAAAAACGTATTTTATGGCAAAAACCATTAATTTTGCAAAAACACAAAAATAAAAATAATTAATTTCTATAAAAAAATCAAAATATATAAAATATACATCTGTTCATTAGGTTTGTATAGAAATCCAAATTACCCCAAAAACAGGAATATCTCTTTATTGACATTGTATTAAAAATCTGAGGCATGACTAAAATTCTAATTTCCAATTTTAGTATAAATTGGACCAAGATAAATGGCTGCCATTGATTGATGCTTGAGGTATTACATTGTTATATAATCTGCGTCTGTAATGACACTTAATTTACAGATTGGCCAGATCTCCGTTAACACCATTTACACTGGACAACAAAGTTTGGACGACCCTAAGCATCATATATGGCAACTATAATTTTTAGTCAAGTTTTTGGCGCTGATTACGAATATGAAATTAGAATTTTAGCCAAGCTTTAGATTTTGAGTTCGGTGTTAAATTGATAATTTTTGGGGTATTTTGAGCTTCTATATCATAAAACCTATGGGTAGTAACAAAAGTTTAAAAATATGTAAATAACGGAAACATTCATTATTAACGTAACGCAAAAATATTTTCAATTATTAATTTTTTTTAATTATTTTTTTCACAAAATTAATGGTTTTTGTCATAAAATTCATTGTTTAATCCTAAATAACTTGAAAGTTAATTGCTAATAATTTTAGGTAATAACCTTTTTTAGCTATGTATTATAAGAAATCTGAATACCAATAGATTTTTTAAAATTAATAGTTAAAAAAAGTGATCATTTTCTTTGGACGCGGTTTAAAAAAAAATGGAGGTATTAAAAAAACTAAACCCGAGATTATTATCGCAAAATTCTCTACAAAACCAAAAATCGTTGTTGTTGTTTTTTTTTGTTGTCCAGTATTAAAAGGGTCTGAAAAAACAAAAATTAAAAAAAATTTAGTAATTTTTAGGATACTTATCGAATTTGATATAGCATAATTTTGCAATTTATTTTTGGCTACATACTTTCACTTTCTTCACTTAACAAATTAATTACCTAACAATGGGGCAAAACAGCTCCTTTATGTACAACTAGTTTGTCTATAAAATAATAATATATTAGAATACATGCTTATCTAATATTTTGGTGAAACTCGATCGATTGGTAAATCAATTGTAATCCTCCACATGGCTATTTTAATAACGGGCCAACCCAAGACGTATCGACCTTGGTTGTTTACTACCTTTAGATCGGACTGGCCTAGTTATGTATGTCAAATCAGAAAATAAAATCCTTACATATAATGAAAAAAGCAATACAAACAAAAAATTAAAGAAAATTTATTTGAAGTCAAGTTAATGCCGATTTTTTTTAGCTCGTGGTCTTAGTTAAGTAATTGCCTATTGGCCGACTGGGCTAAAAGGGGCTGAGCATTGACGGGTATGCCGTTTTTTTTAAAAGATGTAGGGCAAAGGGGGCGTATAAGCAGGCGAATGACTCTGGCCTTCAATTTTTACCCGAGTTGTAAAGCTTGCTTGCTATAATATTCCGGAGTGCGGTGTCATTTCAATGGATATTATGGTATTAGCGGAGACATGAGCTTAATCCTAAACCATGAGGTTTAACGTCGCCGCATATCAATTTCAATACTCCTCACCTCAATAAAAAAACGTTTTTTGGATGAGGAGCATTTAAAGTAATATGCAGGGGTTCGCCTCTCAGCCAATACAATAATATCCATTTGGATGGCGTCTCATTTTCCGAAATACTACAGCAAAGTGGCTTTACAACAACTAAAGTTCACCAAAAACAATGCCCCCCCCCCCCACCCCCAGCTTTACATCTCTTAAAAGAGACGGCATACCCGTTAGGGCAAAGCCCTATTCAGGTGGGCAATCACTTAATCTAGACCATGAGCTAAAAAAATTTCTGCCCAATTGATATATTATTTTTATTTAATATTTGTAAAAAATAAAATATATATCTTTATAAAATTAGACTTTTTTTTCATTTTAGCTTTTTGCCATTTTAAAGACAGTGAGCTCCTTCAATTTGATTTTTTAATTGGCTCAATTCATGCACTTTTCCTTATTCAAATTATGGCATCTCATGTTGGCGTTTATTTTTTGGGACCAGGTGAGTTTAGGTCTACCTCGTGGATTTTCAAAATTTTCTAATCTTACAGCGGCCAAATTACATTTATTAATAGCCGTTAATTTTTTTTAATTTTTATAACAATTTAACAATATAGTAAAAGCAGCAGCCTTAAATGCAACAATTAATTTAACTCTGGATGGAGCTTTTATACTTTTAAATGGCCCTATGCCAATTTGAACTATTTAAAAAAAAATATTTTTTTATTATAAATAAACCTTATATAAGGATGTAATTTTTTAAATATAACACTGGACAACAACAAAAAACTACATCCACGATTTTTTAAGGGTTTTGTAGAGAATATTCTTGCGATAACGATCCCGGGTTTAGTTTTTTTTCTAAGGCCTTGAAATTTTATTAAACCGCGTCCAAAGTTCAAAAAAAAATTTAAAAAATTTTTTTTACTATTAATTCTCAAAAATCTATTGGCATATTTAGATTCCTTATAAAAAACATATCTAAAAAAGGTTATTACATAAATTTTTAGCAATTTACTTTCAAGTTATTTTATGACAAAAACCACTAATTTTTTTACAAAAATGTAAAAATAAAAAAATTAAAGATTGAAAAAAAATTTAAACCCTTTACGTTAATAATGAATGTTTTCGTTAACTAAATATATTTTTAAACTTTTGTTACTACCCATAGGTTTTATGATATAGAAGCCCAAAATACCCCCAAAATTAAAAAATCTCAACTTTGACACCGAATAACTAAAAATCTGAAGCCTTGGCTAATATTCTGATTTCATATTCGTGATCAGCGCTAAAAACTTGACCAAAAACCATTTGCCATAAATGTTGCTTAGGGTCGCCCAAAATTTGTTGTCCAGTGTAATTTATCTTTAGATATTTTAGAGTTTCCGTTAAGATATAAAAACTGTGCACTTATTTTCAAGCTAAGGAGTAAGAATTCTCATTCACAGAACAAATTTTTTGGAAAACTGACCATTAATGATTAAATTTAAAAAATCAAAACGGTTATTAAGGTTAATTTATATTTTGATAGATAAGATACCAAACATCGATTTTGTTTTTTCTCAAAACGCATTTTTGCATGAATTGATTTTACGGCGTTATATATAATTTAATATTATTTGTCACATATATGATTACCAAAATGTATTTTACACAATTAAAAATTATTTTATACTATTTTATTAAATAATAAAGACATTTTAAGCATTTAATATTTAAAAATTTTAAAAACACATTATTGGCCAAAACATTAAATATCAAAAACTTTTTATATTATAACGATATCTAATAAAATACACATCACCTAACACCCTAAGATTAAATAAGCATTATGAATGGTGGATAACATAAAATGTTAAAATAATGCATGATCACCTGAGAGTGAACCTTTAAATAACACAGTTTGCAAAATTAGGTTTATTTTAAATATAATTTAATTATGGAATAAATTATTTTTAATTTAATTAAAGCACCTTTTAGAATATTTGCATCTAGTTTTTGATAAGCTACACTGAAGCTCTGTATGAAAAAAAAATTTTATTTAAAACTTACGCATTTCTCCAAACGTTGATGACAAATAGGTGGAGAACATGAATAGTGCCAAAATTGGCAGTAAATTAATCATTTTTGCCTTTTTTTTTGAGTATTATAAATTTTTTGGATAATTTTGTAAATTAAATTAAAATTTGCTTATATAAGGTGAGACTAAATGTTATTATTTACCTTTAAAACTATAGTAAAAATAATTGCAAAACAATTTTTTGCACAAGTTTTTATTTACATGTAGATTAGTCTAATTAATTATTGATTTGGTTTTACATTACATGTTTTAGATTAGCCTATTTATTCGCCAATGCCAAAAATAATATATGACTTAAATTTGTTAAGAACACTGTATAAAAACAAAATGTGTTAAACATTTGATCCTGTATGCACACACATTACTAGGGTGTTAGGAAAAACAGTAAACCTGATGTTTTTATAAAAAAAACAATTTTCAGCAATGTTTGTAATGTTTACTATGTTTGTGCAAAAGCGTAATAGACAAATTGCATTAATGTTTTTTGGGCCTTATAGGTCACCTGCTTCAAAGTAGTTGCATATGTGCTCTAATATCAAAAGAAAAGAGATGATTATCCAAATACAACTTCCTGCGTTTGTAAACAGAAATGTTTGCACAGAGGTATAGAAACTCTATTATTTTCCGTAAATGTTTTTCTGTTTTAATGGAGCCGTCACCAAAATGTTACAAAAAAATATTTATATATATATAATCACAAATGATAAAATTCATCTAATAATGTTGTTATACATGCCGTTAAAACCGCTTTTAATGATTAATTAAGAAGCATCCTTGTCTATTACAATAATTATCATATATTTTGTATAATAACTTATTAATTCCTTGTATATGCTATCGAACCCAAATATATAGTTAAAAACAAATTGCCTTATTTTTAAATTAACTTAAAAAATATTCAGATTCTAAATACTACATATGGTTGCAATTAATTCTAAAATGTTTTTTATAAATTCTTGTTTAAAAAATTAATTCAAATATAATTTTTTCATAAGCCGTTAAAAATATTTGTTTTTTTTAAATTGATATAAGCTCTAAGGGCAGGATTAAAAAATCAGTTATTGGCCTTGAAAAGTGACAGAATATTTAATTCGTATGGTTTTGTTATAAAAACCATATATATCTGCAGTGTAGTGCCCGTCTAGTACATGGTAATGCCCGGGAAAAGTGTAGCTCTTAGCATCACGTGGAATCTACATTAAAAAATTATGCACAATTTTTGTATATAAACTTTAGGTGCGTCTATTTATTAAAAAATTTTTTAGGAAATAATGATTCAATGTTGAAAATTTTTTTAAGAGCAAATTTTTATATAAATATTTATCAGCTATGTTTATATAAATGTAATTATAAATTTATCAAGTTTTTAAACATTTTTGGGAGCTGCTATAATTGAAAAATATTGGTAAAAATTGTAGCTAATTTTTAATAAATAAACTCAAATTTTAAATTTAAATTTATCGGAATTTTTTAAGGTGTTAAATCAAATTTAACCTCGTCTTACATAGATAGAATAAAAAGAATTCATTTTTTTTTAATTTTTTTTAGATTTCAAAATTTTAAATTTTTAAATTGTAAAGCTATTTCAAAATCATTTATCATTGTTATTTAAGATATATAATTAGCCCATAGCTATTATATTTAAAAATTTAAACAAAAAATAAAATCTAATATGTACATTGCGTTTAGTCATTTCAAAAAGAATTAATAAATTAACGGCTTAAAAATAATCTAGCATTGCAATAATATCAGTATGTCAAGATAGGACAGATATATAACAATACGAGATGATCATTAGTCAGCTGTAAATTTTTTAGTTAGTTTAATAAACAGCAATACCAAACTTACTTATTCTGGTGTTTTTCCTAGGTAACATGCTTAACCCTAGCTAAACCTTCCAACCCACAGACATCCATATCATGTATCATAACTAATCGCTAACATTTCGTTATGATACAGAATTTGAATGTGTCCTTAAAAAGAAATTTGTTCACATATCAAACGGGTCATAAAAATTTGTTAGCTTCTTAGCGTTAAACCTTCTATTTATAAAGAAGGGTATTATCAAAAAAATCATAAATATTAAAATTATTTTTAAGAAAAAGGTGAAATTGTTTGCAGTATTAAGATATATATTGGATATGTCATATGCCATAATATTCATCAAATTAAAGGCGCATTCTTCAAAGGACTACAGTATGGCTCTACGACACCTACCTAGGACCCCCCAGGTACCTAAACCCATCTTACTTTTACTTTTCAAGAGATGGCATACTCGTCTCTAGATATCAATGAAATTTTAAATAGTTTTTTTAATTATGCTAATTTTTTGGGTACGAAAAATAACACAGGTCAACAATTTTTTGAGAGTTATGAGTTAACTACAGAGATCAAACCTGCCATTTTATGGAATATCAAATCTGTTTATCGTCTAATTAAACTTAGTTAGTCAAATATAAACATTAATTATTTAAAAAAAAAGGTTAAAAAGCCAAATAAATTTAAGTACAATCAATTAAAATTTTATTTTTACATATTTACAATAGTTAAACTGCTAAATTTAAATTTAAAATAATATTTTTATTAAAAACCGATAATATAACGTGTCGTGTTTAAGTTTGGACGAGAAATATTTTGTATTAACTAAATGCCAATGTAAGAGCTTGATATATTAATAATTTTTTTTTCCATTTATGATTAAAAATATCAAGGAATTTTAAAATGCAAAAAAGATTTTTAAATTGTTTTTTTAGAGTATATTTAGATCTGCAAATTTGGTCAAAAAGGTCATTTATTGTTATAGACGGATCTAAGGAGCCCGCCAAAGACGGAAGAAACTAAGAAATACAAAAAACATACATGAAATTAGGCTATCACGTGGGTGCATTCTTTTATGTTTTCATAATAATCTCGTTTTTGACAAAAATATTTGTTGACTTGTGAAAAAAAGACTAACTTTTTAACGCCAATAAACGCAGCCTCAAATACATGTGAGTGAATTTTACTTCGATATAGTCAAATAGTATATTCTTGCCCTCGTAATGTTTAAATATTAATATAGACCAGCTCGAAAGGCGCTGCTTAGGCTGGGGCCAGATAAGTTGTCTTGTCCCATTAAAGCTTTTAAACTCGACTTGTACTATATAAAATAGATAAAAATAATGCAGTGAGCGAAGCTTGAATTTTAAGTGCAAAATAAAATATCTTATAACATGCTAAACATGTTTTTTACAGGTTAAAAATTTAGTATTAAGCGTTATTTTTGCCCAACAGATGCTAGAAGTATAATGTAACGTCAAAAATTATATTAATTTGTTTTTCACAATTTAATTGCAAAAATATTTAAGTTAAACTTGGCATATGTAAATGAAGAGTTTTCCCGTATTGTTTTAAATAAATTTAGCTAATTTTATGTTTAAAAATAAATTCTTTAAAAAAGTCCTAAATAAAACGTTAGGCAGGAATGCAAAATTTAAAAAACTCTGCAATTGAACTTTTATTTGGGCTTAAAAATAATTTTATAAAAGAAACTTTTTCAAAATAATAATATATTTTTCTATTTTTTTCCTATTATTTGGCCAACCAATCGCGTTTGTCTCTCTCTTCGTATTTATTTAATATAGCTGTTGAAACTCTGTTAAACTACAAAATATGAAACCCGCTTATTTTAATTAAAAAGGTTCGCATTTTTTAAACATAAATTTTTAGCAAAAGTTTCTTTATAAGTCCATTATATGTCTATAAATAAAGGTTTAAAAATTCCACTTTAAATTAAGAAATTGCCTAAAAAGTCATAATAAACTTGTTTCATTGGCAATTAATTATCTCCATATTTAAAAATATAATTACATAAATGTTCTTTGGTGGGATTAAAAGTGAGAAAAGCGCCAACAACAATCACTAGAATATAGCAAAATAATTTCTGCATTTCAACAAATACAAATTTAAAAAAAAATTGAATTCTACAATATTATTATTTTTTAAAAAAATTAAACCTATAAAGCTATTTTGTACTTGTTTTCCAGGAAATCTTTGTTAAATCTAAAAATATAATTTTTCCTATTTTTCGTTACTAAATATAGCTGTTTTAAGTTATAAGATACACACGACGGTAATATATTTTTCCAGCTTATGTACACTGTATTCTTACCTCAAAACCAAAAAATACGTTAGTTAGGCGTATATATTTTTAAAAATTTAATAATATTATTATGTGGTGCTTTGATATTAAAACACGCAGCCATTTGATGTATCTTTAAATATTTTAAAATCTAACAAGCCAGTTATAATTTTTTGTTTGATAGTTGTGTAGCCGGATGGAAGTGTGTCCAGGAAAAAAATTTTTTATATTTAAGCGTGCAGGAAAGGAGCATATAACTTAAACAGCAGGGTTAAGCTGTGGCTTACAAAGCCGAAAAATGGAAGTCCCCATATCCAATAGGCCGATTCCTAAATAGTTAAGGCATACTTAAAAAAAAATTCTACACTAGCCATTTTAGTGTTAATCTAATGTGTTTACTTTTTTCTACAATTCTTATATTAGATGCAGCCTTAGAAGCGTGCCTTTACGAAAATTTTAAATCTAATTTTAAAAAAATTGATTTTTAATAAATGAAATCCTCAACTTCTTTGCAATTTGTCTATACTTCTATTAAAAGAGCTAAAAATATTTAAAAGGGTGCATAAATGGCCTTTTAAACTTAAATTGGCAGTATTTCTAGATCACTTTACAAATTTATCCTATATTGTAGGCCAAAAAAATTACAAACTTTTTTTTACTTTAAAAATTTACAACCAGAATATACACACATTTCGGCATAACAGTAAAATTAAAATTTTATATGCTAATTTGTTGATGTTTTGTAAAATCCTTCAATATACATAAATTCATAAAAAAAACATGCTCTTAAACGCTGCCCGGTTATATCACAGGCCAACAAATATCAATGTCAGAAACGTGATTTATGAAAACTTAAAAGAATGCAACATGATGGCCTAGTTATATATATATTTTCTTAGTTTCTTCCGTATTTAGCTCCTTAGTTAGCCACTGCATACACTCCTATTAACTCGTAGGAATTTAGAGAAAATCATTGCTTTTACGAAAAAAAGAATACTGTGAATATTAAAAATGCATTGAACGTTATAATAGTGCCTTGTCTGTATTCCAGTTGTGTTTTTTTTTTATTTAATTTTTAGCCTTACAAATACGATTTATTTTATATTTATTGCGGTGGATAGGGACAATAAAGAACGTAAAATGTTTTTTTAAATTAAAATTTAATTTATCTAAAATAATCAGAGTGTATCGGACAGTAACATTTATATAGGCCGTGTTATCACGATATGCTAGCTAATTAGCCAGTTATCTAATTTTTTGTTCCAAACGAATTTATTAGATAGGTAAGAGGCATTTTTGGTATATTTTTATATAATAATTAGACACACTTGATTTTAAACCAATTGAAAACGGGGCGCGATATCAGCTAAGTTGGCCGGTTCAGAATTATACGTTTTGGCGAATATAATAAGATATCTTGATTACACGGGAAATCCGCCGGAAGATGAGCGGAAGGGTAGTAAAGGAGTGGGAGGGGGGGGGGGGGGGGGGGGGATGCTTTATTACAATAAAAATACTCATTTGAATTTAATTAGAAATTATTTTATTTACAGCCTAGAGTGTTTTAACTTCTATATAGCTTAACAGTTACTAAAATTTGGTCGTTGCCTAACTCACCTAAAACAATTCACACTTGATTTCAAACCAATTAAAAACGGGGCGCGATATTAGCTAAGTGGGCCGGTTCAGAATTATGCATTCTGGCGAATATATATAAAGTATATTAATACACGGGAAATCCGCCGGAAGATGAGCTTTTCTACCAGATTAGTACGGGGTAACATTTGTTTTAATATTACGGTTATGAGTTAGGGGTATAGGGTAGTAAAGGGGGAGCGGGGGGGGGGGGGGGTTGTGGGCTGGTGGTGATGTTTTATTGTAATAAGCCAAAATATTCAGTTGTATTTAATTAATTATTCTATTCACAACTTAGAGTGTTTTAACCTCTATAAATTTCTAGATATTAGCTTAACAGTTACCAAATTTCTTGCCTAACTAATACCTAAAACAATTTTTTTTCTAAACGTTATTAAAAGGTTAAAAATTTATATAAAAATTAAATTTTAAAATAAAAAAACATGTATACGCGTTTTTTATTTCTTTTAAATTGAAAAAATAATGTTTATATACAAAAATTTTTTCTACCTCAAGTTTCAAATGTTAAAGTGGTAAAATTCATAACATTAAATACTATAGACAAATTATTTATTATCGGATAAAGGCATCGAATTTTATATACTTTTTGAATCAAATTTTAAGAGCTCATTCTTATAAAGAAATAAATATCAAATATTACTTAAAATTTAAAATATAATAATATTTTTTTTTAATTGTAATTTCTTTTAAATTAAAGCACTAAGCAGTTTGACCTCAAAAATAAATATGAATGCCGAAGTTCAATATTTTTAAAAAAATTTAATGTTCAATTATAATTTAGAAATTTATTATAATATAAAAGTTGGCGCCACCATAATCACAAAGATCACATTGGTACATCACAACATTAAAAAACTTTGCAAAATCAAAAAATTTTGAAGACTTGTGTAATTATATTCAAAAATTATAATTAAAAATATAATTTTTTATATAAATAGGTAAATCGTCGAATTTCAACGTTCGATTTCCCATACCCTGGACAGGCAATTAGACCTGGACCATATTAAAGTCATTAGGTCTCCAACCTCCGATGATACGCGGTTTTTTCCGAAAGAATTATAATTCACAGTTAATTTTCGCCACAACTACGAGCTAGTGTGTTAGCCGATTAATTAATTATTAAAAATATATATATTCAGTGATTGTTAATTTTATACGTGTGTTTACGACTCTTAAAAATACAAAAAATTAAACATTAGACAATATACATACGTTACTAATAAATATTAAGCTATTTGATTTCAAATTTAGAATCAGTACCAAAACTTGACCATAAACAATATTGCCAGTAATGACGCTTTGTTGTCCCGTATTATTAATAGGATAAATTTAAGATCCAATAATTGCTGCATCCCGTTTCTATATGATCTTTTTTGCTAAACCTTCAAAAATTAATAAAAAAAAAAGGCCTATACCGCAATAACATCCCGGTCTCCTCAAAAATTTAAATTATATATATTACTCAATTCTCAAAGGGCTGATTGCCACTGTATTGAAAACAGAATCATCTCTAAAATTAAGGATTTTTGCCATCTTTTTTTTGTATCAGGAAAATTTTATTATATATAGAGCTTTTAAGATGTATATAAAGTTAAAGTTATATTAATATGCAAGCCTATAAACTTTGATTAAAACATTGCAAAACAATTACGTAATTTTATTTTTACCTTCAATTGCTATTTCCTACTTTAACATTCTAACTGACTCTTAATATATAACAAATATCACCCGAGTTATTTTTAATCTTATTATATCAATATGTTAAAAATACAAAAAAAATTTCTTATACATAACCATGTTGTTTTATAGCTTAATTTTCTAAACTTTCCGCCATCTTTATCCTATATGCACATCTTTATTTGTTTTGTCAAAACTTTGGGTAAAAGTTAAAATACAAGGGGTATTTAAATTAACAATTTATAAATGCTCGAAACGACAATAAAATCTAATAATCAGGTATTATTAGCATTTTCCTAAATATGAAAGACCTGGCCACAGTTTAATTAATTTATTAAAATATCTTTTAAAGTGAGCTAGCCAAAGAGGTATAATCTAAGAATTTAAAAATCCTTTGACCGTTATTTTATTCAAATTTAGAATGTCAACTATAAACATCGAAAATTCAAAATGTAAAATTAAAAAATTAAAAAAAAAAATAAAATTTTTTAGATATGTTTTTTATAAGAAATCTGAATATGCCAAAAGATCTATTGGAAAATTAATAGTTAAAAATTTTGTAAATTTTTTCCGAACTTTGGACGCGGTTTAAAAAAATTGGAGGCAATGAAAAAAAACTAAACCTGGGCTCGTTATCGCAAGAATTCTCTACAAAACCCTCGAAAATTCGTTTATGTTGTTTTTTTTGGTCCAGTGTAATTAACAAACGTTGCTAACGTAGCAAATTTGTCAGAAGTATAAAAAAATATTTAAAAAAATTTTGCGCACGCTTTTGAATTTTTTTTAATATATTAAGAATTTTATATAAATAAACTTATTTTTAGCTTTTAAAATTATATTTCAGTGAAATCATTTTAATTAGTGGCTTATTGGGGGGCTCGTCTTCTTATGTATATATTTTATAAAAAATTTTATTTTAATTTTTTTTTCTATAATATCTGGGTGTAAACAAAATATCTGGGATTATGAGGAACGCCCAATTGAAAATAACATTTTTCATTACAAAGATAAAGTGATTGTTTCTGACACTCTTTTCCCAACTTTGGCTTAGGTATTGTATATTTTATTTATTTAAAACCACAATTTTGAAGCCATGAAATAATTATTTTTTGCACCGCTAAATTTTGGGGTTACACAATTTTTTATGGAATTTTGTTTTAAAATCTTAAGATAGCTTAAATTTTTGACATTTTGTGGCCATTTTTTATTGTAAAATTACACAGATTGAATTATTTTTTTATGTATTTTAGATATTAATATATAAAAAATTTGTGCCAATCTAGAATTAGAAGAGAAATATAGAACTTAAGCAGGACCGTATATTTCAGCCCCTAACCCTTTAAAATTTAAACTTCGGTTTTACCCGAAATACGACCAAAAATTTTGTATTGAATGCCTTAGATTTTTTTAAATCTCAAAGTGGCTAAGTTAGTGATTTGATCAAATGGCTATGTTTTTGATACATAACTTAGAAATCTAAATTGATTGAAACTTTAGAGAGCGTTATATGTTGGAGAAAAAACTAACTATTTGGATTATTTATTCCCCCAGTGTCATAAATTCCTTGCTATATACTAATTTTTATCAACCATTTAGGACCTATTAATACCTTTGTTCAGCCCAGTTTTGAACAATTAATAAAACAATTAATACAAAATCATTTTTTATATTTTGCACATGACTCTATAAGAAGTTACACGACCGAGGGGTACTATTACCTTTAATTGGCTTTCTTTAGCACAATTTACTTTTTTAAAATAGAATTCTAAGGGTAGTTAATTGTGGTAGAATTTTTTAAGTATTTTATAGGTATTTATTTTACGATAATATGTATATTAAATTAATTAATGTCCAGGTATGGCTGTAATACGATGTGCATTTTCATATCGTACCAGGCACGATTCTAGACCCCTTTTGGGGGGAGGGGGCAGTGCCCCCCCCCCAAAGTTTTTAATTGCCCCCCCCCCCCCCCCCAAAATTGAATTTGCCCCCCCAAAAATACATAGTAATTTTATTTCTTCCGCATAATATAATTAAGTTTGCTCCGTCAAAAATATTTAAAAAATATTATTTCAAAAATATTTACTTTTTTTAAAAGTGTTTTTATTCATTAATACTTCTTATCCGCAAGAGAGATCAAACTAACAGATATATATGGTCAATTCCACCTCAAATCGACAAACTTTTTCCCTTGAAGTCTCAGTTTTGGCTGAAAATTGGCACAGTGGTAGGGTCCTTGGGTGCTGATAAAAACCTAAATTTTTTTTGACCGGAAATGATTTTTGACTGAGATATGAGCAAAAATAATTTTCATTTTTTCGCAAAAAAAAAAATTTGAAGCAAACATGCGCGCATGTATCACCTAAAGTATTGTAGCTAGAGTCATAATTTTTTTTATTTTGAAGATCGTAATAAGGGCTACCTGAGACGCAATAAATATTTCAAATAAATTTTTTTAAGTTACTAAAAAATTAGAGTTAAGTTTAGACACAAATAGCTTCAAAAACGTATCTTTGAATTTTTTGAAAAATTTATATAATATGGCCCTTAATAATTTTAATAAACATATGATTTAAAAAGTTTGGGACCGGCATGACTTTTTACAAAATTTTAAAAAAATTAATTTTTTGCCCTAATTTTGGGACATATCTAAGCCCTTTGCACTAAATTGGAATATACCAATGTGGCAAATTTGACAGTATTTAAAAAGCAGAACATATGGGCAATTATGTTAGACCATAATAGTTTGATTTTATTGATTACTACTATTATTAAATTTACAATAAAAAAGTGGACCTTAAAACCAAAAAAGTGAAAAATTTGCCTGTTTTTTTAATCGACTTTCTGGTTAACCAGCCAGCTTTTATTTAATATTTAACATTCATTTTATAGATAAAATATCGCTTAATAACATATAATAGCCCCAGCTTTTTTAATTCGAATATGACGTACAAAAAAAATACCCAAATTTGCCAAAAAACAGCAAATTTTCAGGTGTCAAAAAACTAGCCGATTGTATTCGTCTGTGCAAGCTTATTTTTTTATTATTTTTCCACAATTAACTAATGATAATTAGAACTAATATAATCAGTTATAATTTGCCAGTAATTGTAAAAAAATAGTATTATGCTTATAGAAAATCTTAAAAGAATAGGTAAATTACAAAAAAAGTAGATTATAAAATGATTCCATTATTTTAATTAAATTTGTAATTTGTTATATTTAATAAAACATATTCTTGTGTTAAAATTTATTAAGAACGCATTTAGTTATAAAAAACTTTAGGTCAATGCCCAAATGCATATGCCTGTAGAATTAAGTAACAATGATATTTCCTCTTTCTTTAATAGGTCTATCTATATTATAAAACTAAGATGTAATTGGAACTAAAATTGTTGGTTTTTAAGTAAAAAATCTTCTTGCGATAAGGATCCCGGGTTTAATTTTTTTTCAAATGCCTAATTTTTTTTAAACAGCGTATATCCAAAGTTCAGAAACCAAAAAATCTATTGGTATATTCAGATTCCTTATCATTTTGTGTGCTTGCGCGAAATATTTTGTATTAAATTGCTCGGTTCATGCTGTTTATTCACCGCTTCAAATTTATAACCTCTAATTACTCAGCGCATATAGAAGCTACTTATATTACTAATGGTAACTTTATGTTTATTGTTTATACTTGCGATAAGGATCCCGGGTTTAATTTTTTTTCAAATGCCTAATTTTTTTTAAACAGCGTATATCCAAAGTTCAGAAACCAAAAAATCTATTGGTATATTCAGATTCCTTATCATTTTGTGTGCTTGCGCGAAATATTTTGTATTAAATTGCTCGGTTCATGCTGTTTATTCACCGCTTCAAATTTATAACCTCTAATTACTCAGGGCATATAGAATCTACTTATATTACTAATGGTAACTTTATGTTTATTGTTTATACTCACTTAACTAATGAATTTTTGTTGTTTATTGATGTTAAATTTTTTTTTTAGCTTGTTTCTCGATTCTAGCTTGTTTTTTGGTTTGCCTAAAATTTTTATAAATTATAACTTGCTCTACTTTTTAATTTTTATGAATTTGTGGGTTATTCTAGCTAATTTGATTTACTTTGTCTCTATTGTTTTTTTTTCTATACACTGTGTTGAACCAATAGTATATTCAGGGAGAGATTCTATTAGCCTTCTTAAAAAATACCAGCTTAATTACATTTCACCACGTCTTAAGCTAATCAATACCCCTAAGACTCTAAACCAATACAAAGAGCCCTTCATAAGCCAGATTGTAACAAAACACGGCGAATGCAAATCTCATTTTTCTGTTTTTTTTGACAGGGCCATGTGCCTATCCCACCTCATATATTTATCAAATAATTGAAAGGATCTTAAAAGAAAGTAACACTTATGTTAAATTTTTTGTTAAAAAAATTAGAAACTTAAAATTCTGTCACTTTAAAATTTTTGTACCTCAACATGTTGCTAAAAAATTTGGTAAAATGATTAGGAGTAAAAAATTATCTAACTGGTCATTAAGAACCTCTATTAGTGATGAAAAACATAAATTAGTCAAAAAATTCTTATTAAACTCTAAAAAACCAACTCAAACTAACTTTAGTGGTAAATTAAAAATTATTTCATATAATATTAATAGCTTAATTAACAAAAAACATGAGCTAGATTTTTTAATGAACAATGATAAAAGTATTTTTCTAATTTTAGGATTACAAGAGACTTGCATAAGGGAAAATCATTGGAGAATAAATTTTAATAACTTTAATTGCCTTGAAGGTTTTTATGACAAAAATGTAGATGGAGAAAGAGGAGTGGCTATAGCATGCAGCAAAAATATGTACTTAGAACAAATAGGTGAAAGTTCTGGCAACATACTATGGGCCAAAACTATATTTAATAAACAAGATTTTAGCTTCAGTTTATATACCTATTAAAACTTACAAATTTGAAAGAATTGCTGTAATAAAAAATTTGATTAACAGTACTGTCAAAAAAAGTAATAGATTAAACTGGCCAATTGTTATAATGGGGGATTTAAATATGGGGAAAGATGAGGCACAGGTTCTTGTAAACAAAATTAATTCTAACCTAAGTAGGGACATGTTTACTCTTGTTGAAATACCGGAGTGAGTTTTTATAGAAAACACTTAAAAAATCAAGTTTCCACAGTGGATTATTTCATTGTAAATAAGCATTCTTTAAATTTCTCTCCTGTAATAACTGAGGAATCTTGGGATTTATCTGACCATTTTCCCATTAGTATTGAAACAGAAGTTTGCTTAAAAGATAAATTTCAACAAAAAATAACATTGGGCTCCACCATTAGGTTTTGTAATACTAAGGTAAAAGATAACTATTCAAATATTATTCACCATAATAAAATTAGTGTCTTAGAAGATTTAGGGGACTCTCAAGATTTAAATACTGAAGGACTTAATTGACTAACACTATTTTAGAGGTTGCCAATAATTTAAAACTTACTAAAACAAATTCGTTCAAAAAGATAAAAATTTTTCTGTCAAAAAAACTTAGGAACAAAATTCTTTACAAAAACTGGTTATATAAAAAATGGTTTCAGTCTAAAAATAAAAAATGCTATGTTGAATATTTGAATATTAAAAAAGAGGTAAAAAATCTTTTAAAAGCAGAAAAAAAGGTAGCCTGGGATAAATTTTTATTAAAAGGTGTTAGGGATAGGAAAAATAATCCAAAAGCCTTCTTTAAATGGTTTAAAAATTTAACTAAAGGTCAAAGTACACTTAGCACTGGCCCAATTAGAGATTCGTTTGGTGTTTTACAATCAGATCAAGAATCAATTAATTTATGTTGGAAAAAATATTATACCAATCTTCTCAAAGATAGTACTGGCCACAGTGGGTCTAAGGAAGGGTGGCCCAATGTCTCGTGTAAAGTTAATTCTGTATGTCTGATAGATAACCCTTTTACTTGGGGGGAGATTATTAAGGCAATTTTATCTATACCTTCTTCCAAAGCCCCAGGCCCCGATTCTATATCAGCTGAAATTTTCAAAGTTTAAGCTTAGACTCCTCGGCCCCAACACCATCGTCATATTTGGGTAAGTGCGTTTTTCGGATTCTGAATAAAGTATATACTCAAGGTGCAGTACCAAACCAATGGAAGCTCGCCAAATTAGTTCCTATTCCAAAAAAGGGTGATTTAACTTTAATGGACAATTATCGCGGTATTTCTCTTATATCGGTTGTTTCTAAAATTTTAGCTACTTTAATTAATAAAAGAATCGTTAGCTTCTTGGAGAGTAACAATTTAATATGCAGGGAACAGGCTGGCTTTCGTAAGAACGAAGAGTGCATAGGTCAAGTCATTTCATTGTTTGAGAGTGTCATTAGGCGTAAGTATAGCAATTTGTCAACTCATTTAGCCTTTATCGATTTTAAAAAGGCATATGATATGGTACCTCATCAAGCCCTTTTTAAAAAACTTTACTCTATAGGAATAAGGGGAAAAATTCTGGCCATAATTGAGGACATGTATCGAGGTAGCGCTTTTCTAACGCCTTTTAACGACTCAGACCCGGTCATACTAGAAAGAGGTCTGAGGCAAGGCTGTCCGCTATCACCTATTCTTTTTAATATTTATATAAATGATATTTTCAACGATATACCAAGTAATTTAGGTGTTAGTGTCCCAAATGTTGAGAATAAGCTTAAAGGTTTATTATTTGCCGACGATCTGGTTTTTTGCGCAGAGTCATGTGAGGATCTTAAAACAATGCTCTACCATCTTGAAAATTGGGCTAATAAGTGGGAAATGGTTATTGGAGCTGAAAAATGTGGCGTTATGATAAATCATTCCTTAAATTCAACTCCGTGCGAGTGGTCAATTCAGGGGAACCCTATACCTCAGGTATCAAACTATAGATATCTGGGTCTTTTATTAAATATTGAGGAGCGGGCGTTAAGGGGAATGAAGGCTATTCATCTCTAAGGTCCGATCCTGCGGTCCAGCTCCATACCAATAAATGTTAAATCTCAAATTTATGTTTCAGTCATTCTACCCATTCTAACTTATGGAGCGGAATTATTTGGTCTTTTCTCTAATAAATCGCTGTCCCCGCTTTCTAAGACTCACG
Organism: Acutogordius australiensis; assembly: GCA_030555515.1. Lineage (NCBI taxonomy): Eukaryota > Metazoa > Nematomorpha > Gordioida > Gordea > Gordiidae > Acutogordius > Acutogordius australiensis. The sequence goes on from CM060242.1 coordinate 45,379,475, forward strand.
ATCAAGCCATTCGCTGGATAATCGGAAAATTTGGAAAAAGATTAATTGGGCCTAAACTTCATTTGTACTTAGACCTCAATATTAGTACTTTTGACGTTTTTGCAAAGAAAAATCCGTGCGTTTTTAAAATCTCAATATAGTAAAACATTTATTAAAGATCTAGTCCTATCAAAAACTAAGTCTCGCAAATGAACGTGGGTTTCGCGTTTCTCTAGGTATTTTAATAAAAACAAAATATCATTTAATGGAGACCCAAAAATTATTTCAAAATCATTTGGCCTAAACCTTGACAAAGCTAGTCATAACGAAAGTAAGTATAAAAATGACACTGATTTTCTTACGGCTGCAAACTTCTGCTTCATATGAGGACAGGTAATTGGTGGAATTTTAAAAAAGCAAGACTATTAAGATTGGTTACAAGTGACTTCGACTGTCCGTGTTGTAAATCAGTAGTTGATGACCCACTTGTTCATTTCTTTCTACACTGCTCTGCTTTGCATGAATTTAAACGCTTATACTTGCATAAAATAATATCTTCAAATAAATGTGATAATATGTTGTTAATTGATATTTTAGGGCTTTCTGATCAGTCTCAAATTTTAAATATAATTAAATATTGTCATTATGCTGGTCGAAGATTCTTTAGCTCTTGGTCTTAAGTGATTGCCTAGTACCCGACAGGGCTAAAAGGGGCTAGCCCTGACGGGTATGCCGTCTCTTTCAAGAGATGTAGGGCAAGGGGGGCATTGTTTTAGCAGGTGAATAATTCTGGCCTTCGACTTTTGCCAGAGTTGTAAAGCCTGCATGCTATAATATTCCGGGGAGTGCGGCATCATTTCGATGGATATTGTGGTATTGGCGGAGAGACGCGCTTAATCCTATTGATCCTAGGGGTTATGAACGTCGCCGCATAGCAATTACAATGCTCCTCACCCAAAAAAAAAGATTCCTTATAAAAAACATATCTAAAATAATGGCTTAAAGTTATTTGCAATTACTTTTAAGTTATTAAGGATCAAAAAAATTTTATGACGGAAACCACTAATATATATAAAAAATTGAAATGCCCCACTTTAAAAATGAATGTTTTTGTAATCTAAACATATTTTTAAATTTTTATTCCTGCCCATAAATTTTGGGATATAGAGGCAGCCCAAAATACCCTAAATATAAAAAATTCTCAATTTCACCGAATTACGTAGTAAGGCATTTACTTAAATTCTGATTTCATATTCGTAATTAGCATCAAAAACTTTACCAATAGTTGCTATAAATGATGCTTAGGGTCGTCCAAATTTTGTCGCCCACAGCAAAAAGCTGAATATTAATCTTCCAAATAATCCAAAGAAATTTTAATTAAAAAAATCTGTAATATTGTTATTTCAACTGAACTATTAAGTATACCACCAAACGAATCGCACTAAATTATTTTCTAATATTTTGAAAAATTTATTGAAAAAAACATTTTTGTTTAAAATAAAATCTAATTTCACAAAATCGAAATAAAAAAAAATGCCATATATTATTAAATGCAAACGGAGAATTTAATAAGTGGGTTTCGGACATCATAATTTTTTTTAGATTGAAGTAAGAAAAAGAGAAATAATATAAACATCAAATAATTTTTCTTGACGGCGTATTTTTTAACCTCCTTCTATACAAAATTATTAGAATTTTGTAAAATTCATATTGCAGTTATTATTTACAAAATTATCTATTTATCTACTAATCTTGGCCCCAAATAATCGTATATTAACACTTCAAAACTAAACTACAAATTTTTAGAAAACTACAAAACTCACATATTTATTTATAAAAGATATTAATGATATTTATACAAAGTGTTTTACGTCCAAACATCAAAATAAAAAGTTATCTACCAGGAAGAAGAAAATTTTTAAATTAAAAGTATCCTTTCGGTTATTTTATTAAAATTAAAGTTTTTTTAGCTTTTTAATAATTAATACAATTTGGTACTTTTATATTAATGCTAATGGCAAGCTTTCAAGGCCAGAAATAGGATAATTTTAAGAATTAGATATGATTAGCTACAAAAAAAATTTTGTTTTTCTTGAAACTAATTTTCTGTCTAGTACAAAATAGGAAAAAAATAATAAATAATCTTCTTTATTGAAAAAGCTTAATACCAAAAGCCCGCCCAAAAAACGGGCGGGGCAGAATTAAAAAAAAAGAATTCCATTTTCCAAATCTTATTTTGCCTTTTTTGTAGAATACTATTATAGCTATAAATGATAAATTTATTATCACACATTATTTCTACGCCATGTGTTTTATTGTTAATTTTAAAACATATCCCTAGCTACAAAAAATTTTCTAGCCGTATTTGAAAATTTAGGGCCGGGGTACTCATGCCGAGCCTAAATTCACAAAAATGTCGGGCTTAGTGGAAATCTCCGGTTTAAACTCTGATCTCAACCATCTGAACATTAAAATTAATTATACAAATTATAAATAAATCAAATTTATTAAACATAACGTATCAAAAATATATTATATGAAATCAGAATAAATAAAATTGCATTTACAGAATATATAAATTAGAGTTAAAATAAATTCAAACAAATTTTTTTAAAATAAATATTTATTTTTTGCCTAGCGTATAATCTTGCAAAACGCCGGCCATGTGTTCGTTGAATTTCATGGAGAGTGGCTTGGGGGCCCTGGTTGACCGGTTGATCCTACGTCTATTCTTCCTACCAGCAGCCTGATAAATTATAACAAAAATAATAATAACACAGGTCTACAAAAAATCATTGAATTATAAAAGAAAAATATGACAATTTTCTTTTAAACTATTTTTCGTAGGTAACGCTAATGTGCCAATAAATTTTTGAAAAAAAAATTTATAAAATTTGATATATAGTTTTTTGATAAAATAAGCACAACATTTAATAAAATTAAAGGGATTAATGGAAACACTGAACCAGAAACAGGTAAATTACACATGGTTCATAATTAATCTTTAATTATGATTTTCGACTGTATCATAAACAATACAAATTAATAGTAAAGCTGACACTTAACAAATGGGGTGCAAAAAATATATATAAAAATTAAACTTACTGGAACAAGGTCTTGGTAACAAGTTAACATTAGGTAAATTTAAGCTTAGTTTTATATTATCTCAATCAAAAGATATAATTTGATTAATTACTCTAAAAGCATAAATGATAATGGGATTAATTTAATTTTATTTCATTTTAAAAATAAAAAATAAGGAGATATAATTTAAAACAAACCGTTTTATCAGTAGGAAATTGTGATTGGGTTTTTATAGCGTTTAAGCCCTTTTCCCGGAGATACTCTTCAATTTTGGTATCGTCGATATTGTCAACGTTGGCGTTTCGCCACATTTTGACAAAATCTAACAAAAAATAAAAATCATAATTATAGGTGATCGCATTTATCATATTCAAAATAGGAAAAATTTCAAGTCCACGCATAGTTTAAAGTTTGGGCCAAGCCCGGGCCACTTAAGAGGTAATTTCATATTTTTAGACTGACCTACTACCTCTCAAATTATTTTTTGGTCAGATTGATTTATTGTTTCAAGGAAATGAATTAAATATATAGTATAAACATATTAAATATTAAAAATTTTTAACTTTAATTTATCATAAATTAAATTATTTTATTTACATTGGAGAATACATATTTAATTCTATAAACCAAAACCTAATGGAGTTTTGTTTATATTAAACGCCACAACTTTTCAGCCATTATACCGTAAAAATAAAGAACATTAGAATTGCAATTAACCATAGAGAAATTACGGTAAAAAAATTTAATTAAATTAAAGGATTTTTGGTGTTTTAAATGCGCAGGCGCTCGAAGTTTATTATTTTTTTCATAAAATTTAATTCTTGGAATTAAATAGCTTTTTAAAATAATTTTTTGGTAAAATTTCTATAAAAATTCATATCTAACAAACTATTTTAACATAAATTCTTGAAAAAAAATATTTTTACATAAAAATTAGTTTGATATTTTTTTTTAAATTTTAGTAAATATTAAATCATAAAGTGCCCATATGTTAACTTGTATATAGATTATATATATCTTCAAACACATTTTTTATTTTAATTTTTGCAAAAAAAAAAAACCAAATCTTCTGTATAATAGATACCAAAAAAATATTTTTTTAGACCATAGTAACAATTTTTTTTCTCCAAGATTTAAAGCAGCTACAGAAATTTTGTATATATTAAAAACAGATTAATAATGATATTAAAATAACCGGGATGGACTTTAAAATTGCATGACTCGTCATTGTGAAAAATTATGCGCTTCTTGTCACCAGGCCTTGTGAGAAATATAACACTCCCTTCAATTTGCTAAAAAACAAAACAAAAACCAAGATTATAAATATCTTATAAACAAATAATTACAATACATTTACGCATGAAATTAAATGCAATGTAATAATAATAATATTTAAATTTATAACATTCAACGACAACTACAACATGGCTAATACATAATTTTAATATGCCCAAAATTATCAAAGGAAATTGAAGAAAGAAATCAGACCCTTTCACCAGTGGACCGCTTCCTCATTAAACCTTGTTCATTTTAACTCTACAGCAAACCCCGAAGAGATATATGAAATTTGAAACGCGTAATCTTAAATGGGCGTAGGTTCTTAAAAATTAAAATAGTGTGCTTGTGACATAGAGAGCGCACATTAAAAGGACGTTTGAAAAGACAGGAGACTTATAATTGATCGTTCATTCAAACCGAATAACTGTCCACATAACTTTGTATATAACACATGCATTAGGTGTAATTTGATTCATAATAAAATTGCTTATTTTAGGGACTTGACATAATCTTTGGCGCACCTATCTTACTACTCACCAGGCTTAACTTTGAGTAAAGCAAAATTAATGCGCTCATAAGTGTATGAGAGTGAAAAAATGTTTACTTATAAACCCCTAAAAAACCTAATGACTAGCTTAAAATTTATAAGCTTCTCTAAATGAGGCTGGCTAATTTATCAATATCCAAAAGGGCTAAATGAAGTTTGCTTCAATGAAGGAGAATATGGCGTTTTGTAAATAACTTGGCCTTTTAATTTCAGTTAGGATAATAAAGCGTTTATGCCGTAGTTTTAAGTATGGTGCAACGACATTATATGGTGATTGTGGTATAGGCAATATAATCATCAAGTCCTAGCAAATGCACTAACCCTGCTATCCCTAAAAAAATGAAATCCCCCAAAACTAAATATTATTCAAGAAGGAAAACTACGAGTAAAAAAAATAAAAATGAGAAAAACCTCATCTTATAAAATGGTGTAATACTTGTAAAATGCGTGCGGCATGAGGAAGAGATTCCTCAACTTCATCAACGGTTACAGCCCCTAAGCCATGCTCATCCCGATGGGCCAAGAGTTTAAGCAACGAACGCCTGTCCCTAATATCAAGGGGTGCTTTAAACATATACTTGGAAGAACCATCTTGACTTTTAAGCGTACTGACTTTGACTTTAGGGTTATTGGGCAATGCCTAACACAAATATAATAAAGTGGTATAATAGCAATAAGTGACTATAATTACAAAACGTAAACTCTGAAAATATTAGTTTTTTGGAAAATTCAATAAAATTAGTTAAAAAATTGTAAAATGAATATAATAAATGCCACAAATTCTTGTCAAAACATTAGTTTTTATAAAAAACATATAATATTTGTTAAATTACCAAAAATGGTGGCAAGTTGTCAATGATATTTTAAATATTCATAAAGCTAGGTAATTTTATTAAATTTAATTAAAACTTATTTGAGCATATTTTACAACATCCTTTTAGCTATGTGTAATGATAATATCATTAAATACTTTTATTTATAAATATACTTAATCTCATTATTCATAACATTTTATGTTTTATACTTTGCGACACGACATTTTAAAATTATATATAACATCAATTCCTAGTTTTACAAAAACCTATATTTTAAATCTTATTTAATTTGAAACAATTTTTTATTTATTTTTTAAACTTTGTGTTGTAGTATAACTTAAACATTAAACTTTTTTAAAAAACAGTTCTACATTTATAAAAAATTAAAGCTAATATAATGAACATTTACAAGTATAACCTACAATGTAGAAATTTACAAAATTTTATAAAGACAATTGCATATAACTTGGAGACAATCCTACTCAGATAAAAAAAAACTTTAGCAAAACAAGTATACTTCATTTTCAAGCCATTGCTTTAGCTTAGAGCTAAGGTCACTAAGTCTCATCTCCTCTAAAATTTCATCAACTGTTAGAAAGTCAGAATATCCTATACAAAATATAGCCAATTTTAATCAGAAAAAAGATGTGCTTATTAATAATATATAGAAATTCCTCATTAAAATTAAGATTACTATAAAATGTTATATCAAAATAAAAATAATAATATATAAAATGATAATTATATATAATTTTTAAAAAATTACCATTTAAAAATCTTTCTTTTAAATGCTTAACAACTTTTGCAAGAACATTAAACTTATGAGTTGAATAGGTTCCTGAGCCAAGGCTTGATTGACTAAGTGTTGCATTATAATATAAATTGGAATATTCATCGAGTGTGCTGCTGGTTGTGTTTTTAAATGGGTCATATTTTGCAGACTGCTGCTGAATTGTGGTTTTTTGACTCTGAGAAACTTAAATTATAATATAAACAAATTCAAATATCAAACTCTATATTTAGCAGAATAAAAATATTATATTATTTTATAAAATTAATAATTAATCTCCAAAATAGTAAACACATTTAAACAATAAACAAAAATATAAATTTTACTAAGTAACTAAATACCTTTTTCTTTGGTCGTTGCAGATGCAAGCGCTCTCTTTTTAAACTTCTCGCGTTCTTTAATTAACGATGGATCCATTTAAATAAAAATAAAAATAAAAACGGACATATGCTTAAAAATAAGTGCTATCACGCGGTGGTACGGCCAGCAATGACTGCGGTTAATACTACTTTCAAAATTGTAAAAATAATATTTTAAAAAAAAAACTTTGCCGGTAATACCAAAAAATCAAAACGTTTGATTCTTTTAATCTTTGCCTGACAAATTATTTTTAAAAAAAAAAATAATTTTTTAATAATTTTTATTTTTTTTTACACTAACCGCTTTAATTTTAATTAAATGCGTGCAATTATTTATCAAAACTTTTTTCCCACTAGCCGCAAGAATTCTTTACATGCATGTACGATAAAACATCATAAAAAAAACTCTATTATATTATTTAATTTAATACTTATTTTCCCCAAACAAAAAAAAATCTTCCAAATTTTTAAACCTTAGCCCAAAATTATCCTAATTTTGTCAGAAAAAACTTGATGAATGGATATAATATAGATGTATAGCATGTTTTAAGTACGGGCTCATAGTGCCTTGTTAAAATAAATTTTAAATTAAAATACAACGGCTAGTAAAAATTTTTAATTTGTAACAAAAATATAAAAAAAATTTTAACGGCTAATAAATGGAAAATTTATAGAATCCAGCCTCTTTAGTTTTTAAATTTTTTAAATTTAATTTAGACACCTTAATGTTTATCAAATAAGCCACAACAATATATAAAAACATCCCTTTAATTTAGCTACATATTAAATTTAACAATTTAAAAGAATTTAATTTCTATAATTTTATCAATATGGTTTTACATTATTTAGTATAGATATTTACGATGGATTAAGTTCTATTTGATTATTAGATATAGCAACAACTTAAAATGTTAATAATTTACAAAAAAATTAAATTAAAATGTGAAATTTTAAAATTGTAATATTAGTTTTTTTGGCTAATTATTTCAATTTAGCGCATCTCATTATTCTTGTACCAATATATAATTTTCTATACCTATCTTATTGACTTTGTGGTTTATTAGCGCAATTTAAAAACAGGTACAATTATCAATTCAAAGCTTATCTTAGCAAATTTGGCAGCTCAGTGGAAATCATATCTGTCTTACACGCCGTGGATAGGAAGCTCATTCGGAACATGTGTAACCACTTAGCTACTGAGTGACCTGCTTAGGCGGTATTTCCTAAATAATTTAACATAAATAAAAGCTTAAGCCAACAACCTAGGTCGGCGTTGTTTATAAAAAACATTTATATTTTATAGAAAGGGCTTATATTATTTTGGAAAATAAGGGCTTATTTTGATTATCTCTCAAGTTTGACCTTGCAACCATATTTTGGCAGCATAGGTTATTACATACTTATCACAATTAAGAAGCTATCTACACAATGTTTGATTAAAATAGCATAAAATCTCGTCATGCCTTTTGAAAAACTCCAATAAAAAACTATAATGTTTATTTCTATTAGGATATAGATCATCAATGTATGTCCTTACCAAAATAATAATTTTTAACCCGCGAGCATAGGGTCCATGAGGACCACAGCACATTTTAAATTTTAAATGTCTTTAAAAAAATTACACAGGTCAACAAATATCAATGTCAGAAACGTGAATTTAATAAAAGCATGAAAGAATGCATCTCCTTGATGTCCTAAACTCATATATATTTTTTGTTTTTCTTAGTTTCTTCTGTCTTTGGCTCCTTAGATCGTCTATAACGCAAAATGGCCTTTTTAACCAAATTGGCAGATCTAAATATACCCTAAAAAGAAAAAATTTAAAAATCTTTTTTGC
>CM060242.1:45388363-45602370 GCA_030555515.1 Acutogordius australiensis
TTATAAAAATTTCTTATAACTTATATTTTAAATCACAATGAAAAATATATTTTATTAATATATCAAGCTCTTACTTCGGCATTTAGAAAATACAAAATGTTTCGCGTCCAAACTTAAATACGACACGATATAATATCTGTTTTAAATAAAAATATTATTTGAAGTATACTCTATATATTTTGATTATGTAAAAATAAAATTTAAGTTTTTTGTTTTTAAATCTTTTATTGTTTTGACCTTTTTTTCTCAGGTCAAAATTTTTTTGAGAGTTATGAGAACCACAGAGATTAAACCTGTTATCTTAGGGAATATCAAATCCGTTTACCGTTTTTCCTAATCAATCTTAGTTAATCAGTTATTAACATTAAAAATTTTAGAAAAAAGGTCAAAAACCAAAAAAAATTTAAAAACAAAAAATTTAAATTTTATTTTTACATATTCACAATATATAGAGTGTTAAATCTTCAAATAATATTTTTCTTTAAAACCGATAATATATCGTGCCGTATATAAGTTTGGACGCGAAATATTTTGTATTTTCTAAATGCCGATGTAAGAGCTTGATATATAAATAAAATATTTTCATTATTTGTGATTAAAAATATTAGTTATAAGGGATTTTTGCAAAAAAGATTTTTAAATTTCTTTTTTTTAAGGTATTCTGTCAATTTTGTCAAAAAGGCCATTTTGCGTTATTTACGGATCTAATGAGCCAAAGACCGAAGAAACTAGGAAAAACAAAAAATACATGTGAGTTTAGAGCATCAGGGAGATGCATTCTTTCATGTTTTCATATAATTCACGCTAACATTGATATTAGTTGATATGGGTCAAATTTTTGTGATTACTAGATATATGATAAACATAATAGTAATTAAAATTTAAGGTTATTCTAATAAGAATTTTTTTAGAATCCATTAGGTAGAATGGGGTCCGTGTGAACCACTCTTAATTACACTGTTAAAACCCATGATAATGCTTTATCGGAAATTTAAATTAAAAAATTGCAGCTTATAATTTTTTAATAATTTTACATATTGAGTATATAAAATGTCTGTATTGTATAATAATAAAAATATTTTTTTTTCTTGCCAATAAATTTTATTTTAAAATATATTAAAATAAATTATATTAAAAATTTTCTACAAGAACTTAAAACACTATTTGATCATTAATATTGATGCGTTAAGTTCATTGACAAAATCTGATAAAATGTTTAAAAATAAAAAAATCATTTTCCAAAGTTTTTTTTACTCTGCGTTAAATAAAATTTACAATTTTAATTAATAATAACTTATATTAGTTTGTAATTAAAGACCACGTATTTCTTTAAAATATTAAATGATATTAAACTGTTGAAGTTATAAGGTGTAAAATTGAAGTTCGAATGGACCTCACAAGAGCATTCGCTCTACAAAATTCTTCCGTTCGCGAATCGAAAATAAAAATAATTTGCGACAAATCCTTAATGCTTTTTTAGCCCCCTAATAAAATCTATAAACCTCCCAATTTTGTATGGCTGTGGCTAGTAAAAAGAGAGGTGGAGCGTAATTAACTAAGGTGGCTAGTGTAAAAAAATATAATTAAATAAATTTAGAAATTTTTTGTTAGTCATATCCTAAAACAACCATAATCAATTCTGATTTTTTTTAATAAGCCTAAATTTTTTTGATATAAAAAGTTTTTTTTACAATTTTGAAATTATTATTAGCCGCTGTGTTATAATATTTCATTTTTTGCATAGGGCACGTGCAAAGTGAGTTTTAATTTTTAAAATTTTTGAAATTTTGATAAAATTTATTTTGAAATAAAACGATTTTCAATAAGTTGCCAAATTTATTATATGCGGATAAAATGCTTTTTCTGTATGATTTTTTTTTTTCAAAATTAAAAAAAAAAAAATTTTCAAAAATTTCAGAATTTTTGAAATTTCACGAAAATAAAAACTCACTTTGCACGTGCCCATATGAATGATCTATTATTGCCATCGAGCTTACATAAAGTACTTAATGCAATAAGTAATTCTAATTTCAACATTACAATAAATCTATTTAAACACACAACAAACCTAACCACATCTTGCCCATATATTCATTCGTATAGGGATTTATTTTCAGCATCAATCAAGGCCAAAGTTATTTCTTATATTTTGGAACCTTATGTTTTACCTTTTAAAAAAATATGATTTAAATAATTTCAACATCATATATCCATTGCAAAAATAGAGATTTATTAACATCGCATAGTTAATTTAAACCGCGAGGTAAAAAATATAATAGTTGCAAAAATTATATATTTATTAACAATTATTTTCACAAAACATTATGATTTTTATAATAAACCTTTTACAGGCGTTATTTTCTCATTTGGACGGCCCGTTACTTTTGCCTCCTTTAACTTTACAGCAGGCCCCTCAGAGCTGGGACGGTGACCTGGGCTTCATGCCTAGAATCTCAAAGTTGGACTGCTACCACCTACTAATCAGTATTGATCTGAGAGCGTAGAACACTATATTTACATACAGCATCTTCCGTAAAATTCTTCTTTTAAACCCTATTTTGTATGACTTATAAACTTAAAATGATATATTGTTGTGGAGTTTTTTTTATATAATTACACTGGACAACAAAAAAAAACAACAACGATTTTTTGAAGAGAATTTTCTTGCGATAACGATCCCGGGTTTAGTTTTTTTTCAAATGCCTCCAATTTTTTTAACGCGTCCAAAGTTAAAAAAAAAATATAAAAAATTTCTCTTAGGATTAATTTTACAAAAAATCTAATGGCATATTCAAATTCCTTATAAAAAACATATCTAAAAAAGATTATTACATAAAATTTATTAGCAATTTACTTTCAAGTTATTTAGGATCAAAAAACGGAGTTTATGACGAAAACCACTAATTTTACAAAAATAAAAAAATAAAAAAAAACTAAATATTTAAAAAAATTTAAACTCCTCACGTTAATAATGAATGTTTGCGTTATCTAAATATATTTTTAAACTTTTGTCACTACACATAGGTTTCATGGTATAGAAGACCAAAATATCCCCAAAATTGAAAAATCTCAACTTTGACACCGAATAACTAAATATATGAGGCATTGGCAAAAATTCTGATTTCATATTCGTGAATTGCACCAAAAACTTGACCAAAAACCATAGTTGCCATAAATGATGCTTAGGGTTGTCCAAATTTTGTTGTCCAGTGTTATTTGTGTCCTTAAGCACTGTGCTATATATAACAAAATTTCTTTTAAACAACGTTTGCTTGGTTAGTTGCCGGGCTGGGCCTTACCTTATTCTTAACGTAACGTTTCACGTAACCAATGGCATATTGAGTGGTCCATTTTGTTTTAAATTTTACAGGTAGATTTTTTACAGCTTCAAGTTTTACTTTTCCATAAGTTTTGAGGTTTGTATATACCGTCCTATAATTTTCTCGAACATGTCGTGGTAATTGCCCGCGGGCCGTTATTTTCATATATTTTACTATGGCCGACCAGGTCCGTTTAAGGGAATCTCTCACCAGGTGATTCCCAAATGTTCCTGCGTAAATACCTACTACCGGGGTAGCGTGCTTGAATACGTCGGTGACCGATTGGGCCTTCATAATAACCGGCGAGCTTAAAACACCGGTAAAAGTATTAACAGCTTTTTTAGCTGATTCAATATTTCGATTAGCACCGCTTAGTGTTACCCCAACGGTGGGAATATTAACGACATATAACAAAACAGTTTGGGCTACGGTCCATTTTGCCCCTAATTTTAAATCCCGAATCCTTCTATTCAAACTCGCCAACTGGGCACGACGTCGGATAAAAGTTTGTCGTGTGAAGGTTTGACGAAATTTTGCGGGACTAAAGTTACGGCCGGTAGCAGCTTTCATCGATCTATATTTGTTCGTGAGCTTACGCCAGAATGCTTTGGCATCGAACGGGATTCTCCGGTCCTTAATGCTGGATATGGTAGAACGATAAGCTTGCAAAGCTTTCCTTCTCATAGCCTGAATTCGCGGACCTAGATTTCTGATTAGCCCAAAACTACTTAGACCGGTAAGTAAGACAGGGACGACACTCATAAGCAAGGTTGCTGGATAATCCAGTACCATTCTCCAATCCCTTGGGCCTAAAGCGAGATTTACCGGCGCAAATATGTAATTTGGACACGTTACCGCTCGACTCATGTTTATCATCGGGTTTGTCATATTTTGTCCAGCAGTTGACAAACTAGAATTAGCACACACCCGTTCAACGCTTGTCCGAAATATGTAGGGCAAGGCAAAGAAGCCAGAGAGCACAGTCAACCCGCCATTGATAAACAGGAGAACTTTGGGTGTCAAAACTTTGGCCGAATATTTCGGGCTAATGGTAGTCGCCGATTTTTCGAAAACGCTTGAAGCCGTAACCCAATTGGCTGAATAAGTCGAAAATTTATCAAGACCGGCATTGATTTGGTACTTGAAAATGGCGGCGGGTTTTGAATTTAACAATCCTTCGAGTATTTTGGGGGTTTTGGCGATGGGAAGAGAGGCTACTTGCCTTTTTTGAATTTTGTGGGAAGTTAGATTAGCTAGATTGGATAGCATGAGAGGATTGCGACTTAGTAAAGGTACGTAGCTGAGATTTAACAGGGAAATTAGGCTAAGGAACACCATGAAATAGGTCGAAATAAATCCCTTACCTTCATTTTTCACTTCAGTTTTAACGTCTTCCTCTTGGGTATCGTCGTCGTTATTATTGTTATTAATATTTGTTGTATCATCATCATTATTTGTATTATTACTATTTATATTATTATCATTAACAGATGATTTACCTTTGATAAATTCGAGATTTCCGGGGTTAGACACGGTTTCAACCAAGTTTTCTTGAGTTAACTTAATCATATTGGACTGTACTATAGTTTCAGCTGTAACTCCTTCAAGTTTTTCATTTAAAACGGGCCCAATCACACTGTCACCAATGTCAGGTGTATTTGGGGTTTCTCCCGTTTTAGTGGTATTATTTGACTCGGCATTACTTTTTGGCGTTCGGACACCGAGACGGCCAATAAAGAATAGCGAAGAACCAATCACGCTGGTTGTCATAAGCGCGGAGCTAAAGAATTTTAGAAAACCCTCAAATGCTTTGCTAATTGTGGCCATAATTTGGTCGCAAAAATGAATTTAGTTGTGCTTATTTAATTAGGTCAATGTCGTAGTTTTCAACTAATAAATACTTATCCAGTTATTGATTTGCAACACATTTTATAAGTTTTATAAATTTTGTATTATTTTAATGCATTATAAAGGCGTTAAATTCACAATTATAACATAAAAAAACCTTGGCAGGTTAATTGACTATGTTTAAGCGCAGCATGCTTAAGGATAAAACCCGGGTATATTAGAAGTTAAATTAAAAAAGGCCCCTTAAATCAATACTATTGGTATAAATTCTGTTTAATTTCATATTAATTAGATAGCGAAAAAATATATTATAAACTCGTATAAAAAGGAATGTTTACATTATATTTTTTTTTAAAATAATTTTTAGTTTTATTATGACTTTCGTAACTCTAAATAGTGCTTTGAACTAATTTCCAAGCTCTCAATATTAATATAAAAAATGATATTTGTTCGGTTTCATTAGATCAATCTAATTAGTTAAATTTAAAAATTAATAAAAAACTGTTTAGCAAAATATACGACTATTCAGGCGTCCAATATTCGACAAATATAACTACCTTTTTTATAAAATATTCAATTTATTTTATTAAAAATAATCGAGATTACATGCAAAATTTTATATAAAAATACTCCATAGAAGCATGTTGTATAGATCTAAAAGTTGGAAAGCAAAAAATTTAAATTGGTTATTAATTGTAGAAAAAAATAATTGAAAAAAATAAACGTCATTAATGATTGAGTTTTTTGACATCTGTGGATACAAAATTAAAAAAGAATAAATGCTATAATAAAAATACAAATATAAAATATATGTAGGAAAGAAAAAATAAATAAAAAACTAAAATTGATTGTAAGAGAATAATATTTTTGAAAAATTCTGGGATAATTGCAAAATTTGTATAATTTAATTTTTTAAGTTTGAGATTCCAAAAAAATGCTTGGTTGGGCGCCTTTAGTGTTCGTTCCTTTTGTTTTTAAAGTGTTAAAATACAGGTTTTTGGTTACAGTTATATTCAATTATAAATTAAAAAATTTTTTAACGGTTATTATTATAAAATAAGAATTAATGTTTTTTTCGTCGTTTTTTTTTTTAATTTTTCATTTCTCATTTTTTACAATAGCCACCTTAATGTGAATCATATGCGTAAAATTTTATTTCCTCAAAACTATTTTTTCACTAGCTTTACATCGTAAATTATTAACCATGTTATTTTACAAATATTTTCTTACAATCCCGGCATTTGTCTATTGTATGTTTAAACATTTTATTTTATACCTAAATCTACAAAAACATAAATTATATAATCAAGCTAACATAACCCCTTTTTCTAAAAAAACATTGAACCATAATTTTTTGAAGAAATATTTTAATTTTTTAAGAAAATGAAACAAACTCTGGCCTTAAGCTAAAATTATATATAAAATAATGTAAAATGCTAGCGACTGGATAGCTTCGACTTTAAATTTCAAATAAATGTATGGTCAATTCCACCTCAATCCAACAAATCCGGGAAGGGTACCCCTTTTAATTTGGATGAAATTTTGCATGGAGGTAGTATCTAAGGGTATCTCATAATCTGGAAATTTTTTTTGACCGAAAGTGATTTTTGACGGAGATAGGGGCAAAAGAAAAAAAAATTGCAAGGTGAATTTTCACATTTGATGCAACTTTGGGAGGTTATAAGTCAAAAAGTATTATAGCTAGAGACTTAATTTTTTTTTTATTTTAAAGAGGACAATAAGGGCTATCTTGTATGTGTTTATAATTTTAAAATTATTTTTTTGAAATTTTACAATTTTGTAAAGAACATTCAATTTGATATAACTAAAAAAACGTATTTTTGAATTTCTTAAAAAATTGCTGAAATACAGTCCTTAGCATTCATTATTAATATGTGAACTCAAAAGGATGGGACCGACTAGACTTTTTAAAAAATTAAAAAAAAAAAATTTTTTTTTTGATTTTTAGACAAAAATTTGCTCCCTGTACTATATTAAAATATTTAAAAGTGCCAAGTTTATATATAAGAAGTTAGACATAGGGGCAAATATGTTAGGCTATAACAGTTTTATTAATTTGATTCAAACTATTGTCAATTTTGGAAAGAAAAGGGGAACTTTAGAACAAAAAAATTGGTAATTTTCAGTATTTTACTCCTATCTTCTAAGCCGACTTTCTGAGTCACTACCAAACCAATTTAAAAATTTAAAATTGCATTTTATACATAAAACATCACTATATAACATATATTTCCCCCAACATTTTTTAACATACCCATAGCTTTTTATGAAATAAAAACCAAAGTTTGCCAGGTTTTTTGAAATTTTAAGGTGTAAAAAATAAAAACTTAAAATTTTTATGCTAATACATGTTAACTTTTACTAGTCATTTTTAGTTTGATAAACAATATTAGAATATGTACTTAATTCTCAATATTTATCCTCGGCAAAATTCAAAAAATTTGTTAAATTTATTGGATAAAAAAAAATTTAAGAGGATTTTAGAAAAAATAATAAGGTTAAAAAATTTGTAATTAATTTTTTTCTATTAATTAATAGTTTAAATAAAACAGCCTCAACAACGTTAAATCTGAGAAAAATAAGTAAAATAGAATATATTTGGCCTATTTAGAATATTATGATTTAACAGATTTTCTTTTTTTATGATTATCAACAAACTTAAAATAAACGTTAAAAGTCAATTATTTTATGAAACATAGTTATATGGTTTTTTGATATTATAACTACATAAAAGAAGTCAATTTTAGGGTTAAACAACCTTAAATGATTATAACGGGCAGAATTAGCTTCAATGATGAATTTTAAGACTAAATATTAGACCCAATTTAATATAAACAAAATATAGACATTCAGTCTTTTTTACTAATTTTTACAAATGCCAAATAAGTTTTTGAAAGGCTATTTAGAGCAAGGAACACCATATATATCTAACTGACCTTAATAAAGTTTAAAAACCAACAATTTAAGTTCCAATTACATTTTAGTTTTATAATATAGACGCACTAAACCTATTAAAGAAAGAGGAAATATTACTGTTACTTGATTCTATGGGCATATAGATTTGGGCATTGACCTAAAGTTTTTTATAACTAAATGCGTTCCTTACGAGTTTTAACACAAGAATGTGTTTTAATAAATACATTAAATTACAAATTTAATAAAAATAATGAAATGATTCAATAATCTCATTTTTTTATAATTTACCTATCTAGTTCTTTTAAGATTTTCTATACATAACATATATATTATTTTTTTAACACTTTAACAGGCAAAATATGACTGATTATATAGGTTCTAGATATTTTTAGATAATTTTGCCAAAATAATAAAAAAATAAGCTTGCACAGACGAATACAATCTGCGTTAGTTTTTTGACACCTGAAAATTTGCTGTTTTTTGGCAAATTTAGGTGTTTTTATTGTAGAAGCGTCAAAATCGAGTGAAAAAAGGTGGGGCTATTATATGTTATTAAGCAATATTTTATCTATAAAATAAATGTTAAATATTAAAAAAAGGTTGGGTGGTTAACCAGAAAGTCGATTTTGAAAACAGGCAAAATTTTCACTTTTTTCGGTTTTAAGGTTCCCTTTTTCAGTGTATATTTATTAATAGTAGTAATCAATTGAATCATATGGTCTAACATAATTGCCCATATGCCCTGCTTTTTGAATACTGTCAAATTTGGCACATTGGCATATTCTAATATAGTGCAAAGGGCATAATTATGTCCCAAAATAAGGGCAAAAAATTGAATTTTTTAAATTTTTTAAAAAGTCGTTCCGGTCCCAAACTTTTTATATCATATATTTATTAACATTATTAAGGGCCATATATTATAAATTTTTCAGAAAATTTAAAGATACGTTTTTTGAGCTATTTGTGTCTAAACTTAACTTTAATTTTTTGGTAACATAAAAAAAACTTTTTTTAAATATTTTTTGCGTCTAAGGTAGCCCTTATTACGATCTTCAAAATAAAAAAAAAATTATGACTCTAGCTACAATACTTTTGATAATTCATGCGCGCAAAGTTGCCTCAAATTTTTTTTTTGCAAAAAAGTGAAAAATATTTTTGTTCATATCTCGGTCAAAAATCACTTCCGGTCAAAAAAAATTTAGGTTTTTATCAGCACCCAAGGACCCTACCAGTGTACCAATTTTCAGCCAAAACTGAGACTTCAAGGGAAAAAGTTTGTCGATTTGAGGTGGAATTGACCGTATATATAATTAAAATGCACAAATTACTTTGACTAAATTAAATTCTAAATATAAAATATAATCGTATTTAGGTAAAAAAATTGCTAAATTATATGCAATCTTTCAAAATATCTCGCTTAACTTACTTATTAAACCTATTCTTATGTTACTTAATGCAAGGATAAAATTTTTTTAGGCCTAAAATCCTAAATATTTTGCATTTTAAGGCATGTTTAAAGTACAAACTTTTGTTTCTCGTAAAAAAATGGTTTATACACCTATGTTAGCGTGTAAATCCGTTTTAATGCAAAAAATGTTTATTTAATTGCTGTTTAGTTTAAATATTTTGACAAAATAGAAAAAAAAACGTTTAAAAACCTTTTAAAATTTCCAAACCATGACTGCAAATGTGCCCTTAGTGATACTTGTAAATTTTAAGAGCTTGGCCACACTCGCTATTAATCGTAATTTTTTGTGCCGGGCTTAAACCATGCCTCCATTCATCCACGTGGCTAAGTGGGTCCTTTCGGAAAGTGTTAAATGCATCCTCCAGGTATGCCCAACGACCGTTGTCACTTTTGCTTTGGCGGACATTATTGCTATATCGTTCCACGGGGTTATCGTAAAATTCATGAGTATCGACAATTTGATGACTAGATGACGATCGAGATATTTGGGGGAATTTGGCACGTCCTATGTGATCTATGTTGGGTAAATAGGATTGAAAAGATTCCAAAAAGGCTGAGAATCGTTGGGTTATTGCATCAGGGTGGTATACGAGATCTTCGTATTTGATTAACATAATTTGTGGTTTAAAGTTTAATAATTGAGCAGACATGAATTGGTTGGAAGACCTATAAGGTATTATGATATGTGTATATTAAAATTGTCATTGCAGAAAACAGTATGCAAACAGGTACCTGACTTTGCAAAGCTGAAAAAAAGCCCATTTGACTTAAGTCAAATTTTTTTTTTATTTAAATTTAATGGCAAATTAAATAAAGCAACTATAATTAGATAAAATATTAGCGGGAAATTTTAAATCACATAAAAAAATTATTTGGAAGCTAAAACCCTTATTTTACAAAAATTATAAAAAGATTATTTGAATAATGGTATTTTCCGGTATGTAATAAATTAAAAAATAAAAAATTAAAATATAACTAAATTTTCGAGAAAATGAATCTCTTAGTCATAGTATATTAAAATTAGATTTTAGAATGGAAAGAATCGAACGATATATTCCAAGTTCAATTATTATGATTTGATGGTTAGAATGTTTTTTAAGATAGTATTAAAAATAAGGAAAAAAATATAGTAAAGCCAGTATTTATTACAAAAATATAAAACTAATTTTCAAAGCGCGTAAATTTGTTTTTAATTAAATTAAGTTTATATTCAATTAAATTAAAAATGGTAACTGATTTAAAAATAAAAAATTAATTTAATTAAATAAAAAATGATGATTATTGATAAAATGTGAAGTCGCCTTATTTAAGATGTAATTATAATCAATTTTCCTATTTAATGAATGGGGATTATTTTGTATAGCGAAACTTTCTAAGATTTTTCTTTTAAAATTATTTGGTTCGACATTTAAGATTTGTGGCGTAAGATTTAATGAATGAGAGGTTTTAACCCAAAAATGAGCTTACTAGCTCTGCCACCTTGCAAATTTTGAAAATGTACAAATTCCAAAAAAAAAATAGTAATCAAAACAAAAAGATAAGAGAAATAATGATAATCCTCAAACAAATTATAAAACTTTAGATATAAATACCTTCCAAATTATATCTTTCTTTTCGGTACTAAACTTAAATAAAAAAACAAATCCTATATTTAAGTGCAAAGTGAGGGAAAATGGAAGGGCGAAAAAATAATTTTTTTTTATATTGCAAGCAACCAGATCTAATTGCCATCGATTCAAAATAGTTATTTGGGCTAATATAAGTCCAGCCTAAAATTGAGCAGTAATGTGAAAAACTGAGCTTGTAACAAACACCTTATTTCTCATATATGTCCTATATATCTAAGAAACAGAATTTTCTTGCGACTACGATAGACCCACGGTTTAGTTTATTCAAATGCCTCCATTTTATGATGCGTCCAAAATTCAGAAAAATATCTTTAAATAATTAGAATTCCAAAAATTTGTATCATAATTATCCATATAAAGAACAAAAAAATGGGGTCTTGTGACGGAAAATAATAATTATAAAAAAATAGAAATATTCTTAGATATTTAAACGCTTTACATTATTAATGCATGTTTCCTAAATTCTGATATATTTTAAAACACTCGTTATCACCCATTGCTTCTATATTATAATAATAGCCCAAAACACTAAATATAAAAAATCTCGTTTTTGACAAGTATCAACTTGAGGCATTGGCTTAAATTCTGATTTCTAGCACTTATAAATTAACATAAAAGGATATAAATGATGGTTAATAATTAAAAATTTGTCTTCGGTGACACATATTAGACAAATATTAAACCAGTTTATACTTATAAATCAATTTCATATATTTTTTTTTTGATTTTCTTTGATGACAAATCAATGTATTATAAATTAACAATAAAGGTTTGAGGTTTCATCCTTCCCATTTAGGGGCGCCATATAGGACTCTGGCTCCTTTAACCCGATCAAAGCAATTAATATTGCCGACGGGCAAAATAGTAAGATTTGCTCGCACAATCTAGGCTCTCACTTTAAGCATATTGTTTAAAGCCTACTGCCTAAACAGGCCAGTCAGAAGCTTCAAAGTGGCTGCAGATGTATACTATTATTCCGAAGAAAAAAGCTTCGTGCACGGATTCGAACTCGCAGTCTCCTGCGGTTAGGACAGAAGGTTTATCACTGAGCTAGAGCCGATATAAATTAACAATAAACTCACTTTTTGCGTTCGACACCATCTGTCCGATATGAGACATACGGTATATTGAAGCGCGCTTTCGGTCTGTGATGGCTTATACCGGTATATCGGTGATTATTGCCAAGCTTTACATTGAAATTAACGTACCCGTAAGAATTTTGATTGTAATCCTGAACCATGAGATTGCATAATTTTCGGGCCATAAGCCTCAAGGGTTCGATTGTATCCCAATGTAGTTTCAACCGACTATGGATTATGGCCCGTGGGTCTCGAATCAAGTGAATCATTTTGAAGGGGAGTACCGCTGTAAAAAATAGGCGGATACGCAGGTGGAAAAATAATGATTTGTGTTTAAAAAAATAATATTTTAAATATATCTATTAGATGAGAGTATGTATTTTAATAGTATTAACAAGACACAATTATATTTTACTTTAAACTGATCTTAAATCACATTTGGGAGGTCCTTTAAATATTAAAGATAGGTTTGGAGCCCTCAGCAATGCCTTTGTTATTTCAATACATTCTGTCCTACAAAAAATGCCTCTCCCCTAGCCTAATAAGTTTTTCTAGTATTAAGTTGCCCCTTAGGCTCAGATAGGGCCACCAGGAGTGTTTTAGGCAATGCCTATTAAAATTATCAACCGGGGGACCCGTTCCAATTTGCAATTCAACCCATTATTCTATGAGATATTAAATGAGATACAAATCTTAAATATTAATTTAAAAAAACTAGTGGCGTTTCCTTCTAAGAAGCTTTCCTTAGCCATCCTTACGTAATCCTGCATTCGGCCGCGAACAAATTTAACGACTTTAACGGGATTGGAACGGCAAATGTGCTCCAAATTCTCAATAGTTAAGCCCCGTAAACGGTCGTTAATGCATTGCCTCATAGTATTAACGAGGCGTCTTCTTTCATATAGTGCTTCTATATATACACATATACAAGAAGTTTATAAAATTTGGTTTGGCAGGCCGTCTAAATGTTTGTTTGTTTTAAGGAGAAAAAAAATTATATTTTCCTAAGGGCACGTGCAAAGTGAGTTTTTATTTTCGTAAAATTTTAAAAATTTCAAAAATTATATTTTTTTCAAAATTTTTAATTTTTTTAGAAAAAGCATTTTATGTGCATATACTAATTTTGGCAACTTTTTAAAAATTTGCGTTTTATTACAATTTTTTTTTTAAATTTTGAAAATTTTACGAAAATAAAAACTCATTTTGCACGTGCCCTAACTACCAAAAAGCGTTTTAGCGCGTTCTCTAAGTGACGCCGCAATTATGCAAAATGCCTTTAAATATCCATTTATATATATTTGTACTATATTTTTGGAAAAATTAAAATAAAATTGGACATGACCTAAGGCTCAGTCTAAACGGGCAAAAGAATTTTTAATCTTATTAAATTTTGATGTAAATAACAGGCCGCAGCCCAAATAAAGTAAAAATATAATAACAACAATAAAATATAGCTAATGAATTTAAAAAATATAAATATATAATATTATTTATAACTTTTATTGACATCAAAAAAATTTTTATATGAAAAAACGAAGCAAAATAGTTTATTCAATCAAAATAATTTAAAACCCGATGTTTTGGTTTTTATTAAACTCATATAGGCGATATTGGAACAGTTGAGATAATCGATGATAACACGACTACGTCCGAGCATAAATAATTTTGGGTTGGTGGCATGATCGAGCCAGCTAAGGGCTTCGAGTCTCAAAAAATCACAAGTACGGAGCGCGTCAAAAATATCACGTGTGAAAGGCGACGTCCAATCGTACGTAGTTGTCTTTCGGTCTAATGGTTAAGCAATAGAATATAGCTTGGCATAACAAAAAAAACAGGCGAGCTATAAAGAAACAAAATAATTTTTCTTTCAAAAGAAATAAAATTTGATACGCCGCAGCTTATCACAGGTCAACAAATATCAATGTCAGAAGCGTGAATATTATGAAAACAATAAAGAATGCATCCCAATGATGGCCTAATCTCATGTATATTTTTCGTCTTCCTTCGTTTCTTCAGTCTTTGGCTCCTTAGATCCTTCTATAACGGAACATAACCTTTTTTGACCAAATTCAGATCTAAATATACCCTAAAAAAATTTAAAAATCTTTTTTGCATATAAAAATCTCTTGTAATTTGTATTTTAATTCACACATTACAAAGTAAATCTTATTAATATATCAAGCTCTTACCTCGGCATTTAAATAATACAAAATGTTTCGCGTCCAAACTTAAATACGACACGAAATATTATCGGTTGATGAAAATATTATTTGAAGTTTGACTTTAACAGTGTACCATTGTGATTATGCAAAAATAAAATTTCTATTTGTTTTGGAATCTTTTGTTTTTTTTTGACCTTTTTCCTAAAATATTTAATGTTTATAATTGACTAACTAAGTTTAATTAAGAAAAACGGTAAACGGATTTGATATTACATAAGATGGAAGGTTCCTCTGTAGTTAAATCAAAACTCTCAAAAAATTTCTGACCTGTGTGTTGGCAAAAATATATTTTATAAGGTCAAATACACAAAAATGATGTAAATAATAAAAAAACTGAGATATAAACATAAACAAAGTTGTCAAAATATTAACTTCAACATAAACAGTTGACAAATAAACAAAAAAGATACAAATTACCAACAAAATTGTTTTTGCTAAGCCCTGTCAATTTATATAAACATAATTCAATCGGGAACGGGGCTTACTAATAAAAACAAAGTCAGACTTTTTGAGCCAGAAGTTTCGTACCTCGGTTATGCCATTACTGCTGATGGCATACGTCCTTTTAAAGACAGGTCAAGGCTATAGCAGAATGCCCAATACCGAATGATAAAACACAACTCAAATCGTTTTTAGGACTTTTAAATTTCCCGAAAGGTTTATTCCTCACCTTCACCCACTTATAAGTTAATTACATACCTCACTGGTTCCAAACAACCGTGGAATTGGAAATAAACACACCGCAACCTTCCAAGGAGCTAAAACCCTAATAGCGGAGGACGTACTATCGGCTTATGACCCAAAGCTACCCGTAGCCCTAAAAACCGATAACTCCCTCGATGGTTTTGGCGCCGTCTTCACATATGACACAGACTGGTAAACGTCCCATGGCGTATGCATCCAGAAAATGCAACGCCGCAGAGAAAAATTATTCGACTCTATGGGCTTGAAAAATTTAGAAACTTTATTTATGGGACACATAAAAATTATAACCGACCATCAACCGTTAGTAAAATTGTTTGGCCCCACAAGAGACTTAGACCAAGTAACTAGTACGCGTTTACTAAGATGGATCTACAAAGCCTCAGCTTATGACTATGATATCGCGTACCGGGTAAAACAAACCTCGCTGATTGCCTTTCCCGTCTCCCGGTAGAAAACCCCAAATTTAATTTCGATGATGATGATGAAGCATGCAACCAATTACGTTTACTAACGCTAAACGAGTTTGAGCTGAACCGAAATATTCTACGCCTCGAAACAAAAAAAGTAGTTCTAAACAAGGTTCTTTCCGCGTTGCATAACAACAATTGGGAAGCCGCAGAACTTAAACCATTCGCGGGACGAAAGAGAAATTGAGGAGGCTTATGATATATTATACCTAAAGGACAGGATAATAGTTCCCAAACGACTTCAACTACATGTCCTAAAGTTTTTACATATAGGACACCCGAAGCCTAGGGCTTCAGTGTTTTGGCCCTAAATGGCTGCAGATTTTGAAAAAACAACCAAGACTTGTCAACCATGTCAAACTACCCCCGTTAATTGCCCCGAACAACCACCTTAAAAATGAAATTTCAATACGGCCCCCTGGGAAAGGATCCATATAGACATCGCTAGGCCAGTAGAGGAATTTTATTGGCTAGTAATAGCTGATAGCTATTGTTCCCGGTAGGTTGAGGTTAAAGTCATAAAATCCATTACCTCCCAAACGATCCTCGCTCGCTTAGCACAAAATTTTTGCGCGGTGCCAAGGATACTAGTTAGCGATAACGCACCTAATTTCACCTCTGAACTTTTTACCTCCAAACTACGGAGTATGAACATAAAAACGGTTACCTTATGGCCATACCTCCCCCGAACTAATGGTTTGGTAACGCGTAAATGGAACACTAAAAAGGCATTATACAGCCACCCGAAAAGAAGGTGTGTCTCCACGCGAAGCACAAAACAATGTCCTTTCGGCATACCGCACATCATAGCATGCGGCCGTGCAGGAAACCCCTGAGAAGCTTTTACTGAAAAGAAACCTTCCTAATCCACTTAGTTGCGCCGTCTGGCAAAAAATTAGCCCAAGATTCGGTTTGGATAAAAAATGAAACAACAAAGGAATGGCGAGAAAGGGAAAGTGAGGAGAGAACAGGTCTCTACTCTGATATAGTGCGGGACAATGAAAAAACAACGCGTAAACACGGCGATCAGTTAAGACCAGCAGTCGGACTTAAAAGCCCACCTTCGTTCCCGAACCCAAACAAAATTGCCTGTCATCCCTCGGATCGACTTCAGGTCGGATACTAAAAAAAGTGATAATGTAGATATTCAAATTGATACTATTCAAATCGGCTCCCCAGTTACACCGATGGCATTTATATTCTATTTTTAGAGGAACTTCTATACTAATATTTATACTATATATATTACCAAATATCAAATAATAAACAGAATATAACTTTGTTATATACACTTCTTACACTAACACATAATTTTTATCGGCAAATAATTTAGCTCACACCTCCTCTTTGCTAAAAAAGGAGGAAACTGTTATAAAACAAATTTTGCCTTATTATAGTTAACCCGTGTATATTTATAAATGCGAATGTAAATTTAATAATTTAAATAAGCTAACTATACCTGTATCGGTCCATCGGCTATCTAGAATTCGAGCAGATTCAATATTGTTTATAGAATCGATACCGGGTCTCACTTTGTCGTAGAATGGATTTGTCGGTTCGTGTAAATAAAAGGCTGGTATGTTAGCCTGATCAGCGTAAAAATCCAAAATTTTCCCAGCAAGATGGGTTGACCCGCTCCTCATATAACTGTAAATTATCACAACTTTTTGCTGTTGCGAAATACGTACCCGACCTGTTGAATGCAAAAAGTATTAGTTATTTATTGGTGGTTAAACTTTTTTCAAAAAACAAACCTTTTTTTTTTTTTATATGTTTATTTTTTTTTCATTTAACCTTAACAAATAACAATTGATACATAAACAATATAATATTTATTAATCTAAAATTAATATTATATTATATAATTTATATTTATAAATTTATTATGGTTATGTAGAAATAAAACAATTAATAATGATAAATTTAAATATTTTAATTAAAAACTTTAAATAAAAAACAACTTAGATCCTTTTCAATTCAACCTATTTCTTAACTTGGAATGGAAGAGGAAAAAAAAAACACCCTTTCTACACTTCAGATGAACCTGAGCCAATAATAATTGCTCCACGATGGGAAAAACCCCAAAAAATTTTTTCTATTGTTTTTTTCTCTTCCACCATTTGTAAGTTAGATTACTAACTATCTTTCTTTAAAATACTTCTTTGAATGGAATTTCTATAGCCTGAAACTTTAAAAGTAACGGGATAAATAGAGTAATCATATTTGTCTGAGGCAACACATACTTCATTTTTTCCACATCAGTTAGTTGATATTTAGGGTCCATGTTAATGTGACTCGGTCTAATAAGAAAGGCCAAATAATCTCACGCCATATCATAACCTTAATGAATTTGTTTTTTATTTTGTAATCTTCGTTCAATAAAAATTTTTTCTTTTACTTTTTCCATAATAAAACAACATGTCCTATCCAAATATTTTTTTCACTTCTCGAGTTTATAGATATGCTTTAAGATTTTATCTTTAAGATTTTGATGAGGTCTTCAACATTTCTTTTAATCCAACATTTAACTGCTAAACACTTTTTCAATTTTATCCCTGTTTCCTCACATATTTTTATCAATACCCATCATTTATAAAACCTTCAAAAGAATCTAGAATCTATTCCACGGGTTTCTCTGGAACTAATTTTCCCCTGTCTTCGAAACAACGCGTTACATAGTGTTTGTTTCGAAAATATTTTATGATGCTCACAACATTTCTCGTAGATTTGGAAACTCAAAATCATTAGCTAAGAGATTTAATATTGGCTGAGCAACCTACCTATAACATTTAGTACTCTGTGATTTTCACATTTTCTCATTTTTTACGTTAGCCGTTTCGTAACCACTGACCTAACATAAATTTTCCTTTTTCATATTTTTTAATTGTACTATAGCAATTTCCGTCAGATATTCACCGTATGACATTATCTGAGGTGTCCACATATCCATCAAACAGTCTCACCTGTTGAGGTAGTTAAAGTTAGACCAAGAATTGGTTCATTGTGAACATTTGACCACCCGTCAATCGCGAGGCAAACCAATTTGTTATCTAGATTTGCATAACATTTTTTCATCTCTTCATTGTAAACCGTGTCTAATAATGGCCCTGATATATTCTTTCTATTTGGTGGTACATTTTTTCATCTCTTCATCGTAAACCGTGTCTAATAATGGCCCTGATATTCTTTCTATTTGGTGGTATATATCCAGGTCGAAGATCATTGATTAGCTGAAGAAATTGTGGATGTTCAACATTGCGAAACGCGCTATTAGTAACATAGATGTATCGGGATAGGTTTTTTATCTTAATAAAAACTAAAAAAACCAAATAAAAACTAAAAAATTAATTAAAAACCAAAAAAACCAGTTAAAACTAAAAAAACCACTGGTTTTTTAAAAAAACCAAAGTGGTTTAAACCACTTTGGTTTAAACCAAGCCAACCCTGTTTATTGGAGTAGGTTAATATATAATTTCAGAGTACCCTATATGGATATAGGGGGCTATGCCCTGTATGACCTATGTAGGTTATTTCTTTCGAAAGATAAAGGGTAAGGGAGGCGGCATCATTGTGGTAAATGAATGACCCAAATTTTCGGCTTTTGCCAGGGTTACAAAGCCTTCATGCAGTAATATCCCAAAGAATGGGAGGTCATGTAAAGATAAGTATTGCAAAAAAACGCCTATACCCTTCCCCCCCCTTCTCCCAGTGGAAAATACATTAAGAAAGGAGGTTAGGCTTTAACTAAATGAGATATTTTCTTTTGGTTTATTATATTCGAATAAAAAGATTATCCTTTCCCACTGGGTATGTATTTGTGTCTTATATGCCTCAATGTAATATAATCATTTATAAAATTTACAAATCCCAAAGGTATATTACAAAAAAGTAGTAATAAACAAAAAAACTAAATAACCACTACGATATGATAAATATTTAGCAATATATTAAAAATTCAAACAAATCAATAGTGGGCAAAAAAATAACAATATAAAGACGAGTTCCACACCCTCAAAAACGGCATCGTTTGTCCATAGATAGAATAGGATGAGTTTAGCCATCATTTAATTTTTTTGAAAAAATCAAAAATTAAGAAATCCCAAAAATTCATTATTTTTTAAAATTTTTTCATGCTTTTTTTGATCATTTTAAATGCTAATTTAAAATATTAGTAACTTTTTGATGAATTACGTTATGTCTAACAATTTTTATTAAACCAATTGAAGCCTATATTCCCCCCCCCCCCCCCCCCCCCTTTCCCCTTTTATATAAAATTATTTTATTTAAACAAAATATGTTTTTAATGTGACTCCATTTGAGTTTAAGTAAGTTCTTAAAAAATTATATTATTATAATCTATTTGTTTTCTATATTATTAAGTTAGTAAGATATATTGCCTTTTGTCAATTAAAGTGTTTTCAAGTTAATCAATGCAAAAGCCATTCTGGTAGTATACTTTATTCATTTGTTCTTATTTTTTTAAAATAATAAAAATAGACTTAATTTTAATAAGACATTATAAATCATAAAAAACCCTAAATTGAAGATAGTAGTAGACAATTTGTTAATTTGTATAAAAAAATTAGTTGGTCTCTATTGAAAAATTATTTAGATACTACGGCTGCAGCGACTAAATAATTTTAAAATTGTAATTTTTTAAAATATTGTTGGCTTATAATAAATAAATTCATACTTTATTAGTTTTAGGATATGACTAACAAAAAACTTTATAAAATTTAATAATTTTTAATTTCTTAGTTTTTTTTACATTAGCCACCCTATTATATTAAATTAAATGCGCTCAATCTTTAAACTTTTTTTTCTAATAGGCTGCGCTGGTGAAAAAAAAAGTTTTGAAAAATTTTTATATACCTATATTAAAAAATTGTATATGTAGAGAGCCATGATCATAATAACCACAACTTAATATAAGAATTTAATTCGAATCACCTGTAAAATATATATATAAACAGCAAAAACATTGTATTAGTGGTATTTAAGGCCACGCAGAGGCGGCTAGTGTAAAAATAACTAAAAATTTTTTTTAAATATTTTTTAGGCCTATCCTCAAACCACCAAAAAACCTAAATTCTCATTTTTTTATATTAGCCCCTAAAATTTTTTTTATCTTTAAAAATATTTTTTTTTATTATTTTAAAAGAAGTATTAGCCGCAGCCTGTAAGGGCACGTGCGAAATGAGTTTTTATTTTCGCAATGTTTTCATAATTTTGAAATAAAAAATTGTATTAAAACAAATTTCAAATAAGTTGCCAAAATTAATATATGAACATAAAATGCTTTTTATGAAATAAAAAATTTTTTAAAAAAAATTTGAAAAAAAAAATAAATTTATATAATTTTAAAAATTTTACAAAAATGAAATATTACTTTTTACGTGCCCTAATCTAAAAAGTGATGAAGGATTATTATATTATATGATCTACATCAAAAAACAAATATATTTGTTATATAACTATTTTGAAAACATTGTTTATGTAGAGAAACGCTATATAAAAATTTTACGAAAATAAAACTTCACTTTGCACGTGCCCTAATCTAAATAATGATAAGATAAGGATTATCATATTTTCTATCTACATCAAAAATCAAATATATTTTTTATTTACCTATATTAAAAACATTGTATATGTAGAGAAACGCCATGATCATTATAACCACAACCCAATATGTGGATTTATATCGAATCATCTGTAAAATATATATAAATATTAATAGCGTAAATATTTTATCAGGGGTATTTAAAGCCACGCATGCATGCTTGGCCCACCTAAAGTTTAAAAAAGGCCCGCGAAATGTGAAACACCACATCACACTCGCGCTTTTTTAACAAATTTTTGGTGGGAAATTTTTTTGAAACTTTTTATTTCAACAATATTTAAAATTGATCCTCCAAATTTACAAGATTCAAAATGGACAAATCAGAAAAGTATATAAATTGAACAATTTAATAATTTATAGGGAAAATTGTTTGAAAATCCGTGATTACATAGAGCTATCAAAGACCAAAAACTCCTTAATTCAATACAGATATTTTGAGGCTAAAGACGATAATTCAAACAATTTTTCTTCAAAGGCTAAATTAGGCAGTATTACAAATAAATGCAGCAATAAATCAAGTTCACTTGAAGATTTAAGCCTAAATGAAAGCCCTATATTTAACAACAAAAGAATAAGAAATTTGATTGACATAACATCAAGGCATAATAGTTGTAAAGCTTTAAAATTTTCCAATACAGGAGAAGAAAATTCATATTTTATTGAAAATAATATATACTCAAGCAACCCTTTACCAAATATTAGTTGGGGAAGTTATCAATATGTAAGAGATTATTATATTAAATATTATTTAAGACTAAAAAAATAAAGTTCTTGTTACATATATTTTATAGGTTTGGAAAATTATGAAAGAAAAAGATGAAGCCTGTAAACTTGACTCAAACATCTTAACCAATCATCCAGATTTAAATCACAGCATGCTACAAATTCTTTTTGAATGGTTAAGTGAAGTAAAAAAACATAAAAAAATTATATTAAGGTATCTGGTGTATTAAAGCTTAAAAGAATTTCATACCATCTAACTTTGCACTTGGTATATACCTATCTGTACAAAGAATTGGGAGTTTGCAGAAATACCTTACAGTTGATAGGAATAACCTGTTTATTCATTGCGACCAAAATTGAAGTATAATTTTTTTTTAAATTATTACATTTAAAAATATTACTATTATCTTTTAGGAAATATACCCACCAAAGTTAAAAATGTTAGCATATTTTACTGATCAAGCATGTACTAGAGCAGATATAATATTACAAGAATTATACTGTCTTCAAGTAAAAATTATTAATAAAAATATATCCAAATATTTGTTTTATTTATAATAATTTTAATAATGTAGAGATAAAAAACAAAGTTACAGAATAAAAAATAATAGAATTAACATTAAAAGAAAGATTGCACATTTGTTACATTAACTACCTATGATCCAATTTTTTGCTTAAAAAAAATTCTGACAATAGTTATTTAATTCAATATTTTGGAACTAGGAGATGTTTGTTGCCATGCAGTTTAGAGACTTGTAAACTATAGGTTACATGATATGGTTAGAAAAGGAGTCACATTTTAAAGGACTTATGCTTAAGACATTGTTGTCTTAAACTATACATACACAAATTAGCTAAATGTTAAAAAAATGTTTAAAACAAAATCTTTTTAACCAATAATTTTCAAATTTTCTCTACTCTCATGTTGGTGTAATCAAAACCAAGCTATTTTTGGTGACCCAAGGTAAAAATATCAAACTTTGATATGGGCATATGAATTAAAATTAGAGTATAGATTGTAGCAGTGGTGCCATTATCATAGGCTTTGTGCAGCAAATTAAAGTGTTTCAGCCCTAGTCTTTAACTGTTGCATGGGCAGACACAAAGTATAGTGAACAAGATTGGCTCCTTTGTATCAACATGCGGCCAATTTTAGTTTATAATGAGTAAAGACACCAAGTTATTGTTATAAATGGGACACAATTGAGCCTAGCTAGTACAAATATTGCTTAATAATCTTAAATAACACACCATACATATATTTGATCAACAAAATATAACGAGTTGAAGTTATATGCTTTGCATGATAATAAATTTATCATTTTTAATTCTTTTTACCGATAAAATAAAAAATCAGCCTAGCATTCTATTTTAATTCAAGTCTAACTCGTTTACATTTTGGCCGGCCCAAATTTTTAGGCAGATCAAAAATAGACTTTTAAGCATACTCGCTGCCGCCAATTATTATATGAAATCAAAAAAAATTATTTACTTTATACAAATTTATTTCCATTTAAAGGTTTTCAATTGGAACACTAGTGTGCTAACAGTCATTGATTGGCTAGGACTTTATATGCAGATAATTTCGTACCATATCAAAAACGAGGACGTTAAGATTAATATGGCCAATTGCCCAAATAAATTGAACTTCAAAGCAACTCATAATCAAAATAATTTTGAAAACTCTGGAATATGTTCCTTGAACGCTTTTCTACACTTGGCCCAAGTAATTTTTACCAATTATTTTTCAATAAATCCTCCACTTAAATTAACATCTTGAGATATGACTTGGATATTTGATTGCAGTTTAAAATTCTGTTTCAAATGCATATAATTAAAATGGCCACCTAACTAAATATTTTTTATGCTAATTTTTTCAAACAAAAATAGTTAAAATTCAAAGTTGCTATCAAAATAATTTAGGTTGGGATTCAATCAAGATTATATTATTTATTTTTTTAATAATGGGATATGATGTTTGTTTAATTGCACATTTAAAATAATAAAAGTCGGGTCGGTTGTTGGCCCGCCCGAAACAAGGGCCTGGCCGTGAGTTAAGAAGGGGCCCGAAATTTAAAACGGACAGAACCAACGTTACAAATATTACCTTATTATTTATAACTATAATTAGCAAGAACTAAACATGATAAATTTATCTCAACACATTAAGGTAATACTTCTACACTTTGTTTATGTTGGCCGATCAGGCCTAGAATTGTATTCATGCCAGATAGGGCCGAAACACAAATTTTGACGGGCTGGACTTAGTTGAAAATTTGTAGACCGGACCGAGCCGTAATAATACGGCCCGGTTTTAACTGTGATTCAAATATCTCTTGTGATAGGGTACATATATTTAAGAATCAACCAATTTCATTAATTGCCAAACTTAGACCTAAGGGCACGTGCAAAGTGAGTTTTTATTTTCGTGAAATTTTCAAAATTTTAAAAAATTTAAATCGCAAATTTTAAAGTTCCCAAATTTAGTATAGGGCACGTTCAGACTCGTTTCATTTTTTGAAAAATTTTAAATTTTTTTTCAAATTTTTCTATTCAAATGCAAAATTGGCAACTTTTTGTAAAAAAACGTTCAATATCCAAAAGTAAAAATTTTCAAATTTTTCTAAAAAATGAAATGAGTCTGAACGCGCCCATAAGCACTTAAAATGCTTTTTCTGTAATAAAAAATTGAAAAAAAATAAATAAAATTTTCAGAATTTTCAAAATTTTACGAAAATAATTCCCAAACCGTGCATGAAAAGTAGTATCTTTTTTATAACCTATCGGCCAAGACGCTCACGTTCAAAAATTTTTTATATAAAATTCATGCAACGTCTATTTGCTTTTTAAAAAAATCGAACAAATATGCAACCACTTTGAAGCTGCTGATTAGCAATAGGGAGTCGATAGACTCGAAACAATTTGGCTGAAGTGAGATTTCAGGCTAAAAGCCTAGGTCGCTGGCGTGCAAGCAAATCTTACTAGGAGTCTAAGCGGGCGCCTCAAGTTATAAGGGAAATTCTAACCTAATTGTTTTGGATAACCTTATAGATGTTGGGGCTCGATGTATATTTAAAAATCAAAACACTTACATAAAAAAAATCTCAATGATTAAAAAAATACTTTGTTTATTTATAACCATTTAAAAGATTTTTAAAATATAATTTTTATTATTCAATTAATACTACAATATAAAATGTTATATAAAATACAAATTAAAAAAGATATTCCGGTTTTTTTGGTAAGAGAATTATTGGAGTCGCAAAATTTTGCTGAATTTTTTATTTTATTTTGGGAAGCTCTGCCAGACTGCTTCCGAATCATAATTTTAAATACTGAAAAAAAAAACATTTGAAAGAAGGCTAGTAAAGTATTTTTTTCTTAACTTTCATAAACTTTGCCAGCCATTTAGTGACTTTTGCAGATCTGTAAGGAAGAATGTGGGGAAACTGTGTGCTAATAAACAACTGCAAAAGTAAAAAAAAATTTAAAATAGAACTTGGAGATTAAGGGTTAATATTTAGAATTAGATTTAGATTAATTCTGAGCTTGAGATTAGTGTTGAGAGATTTATTTAGGTAGGGAATATTATTATTTTTAAAAATTGCGACCCTACTCCTTTGGCACTAAAATTGTATAAACAAAAATAAAGAAATTTGGCATTTTAAATTATTTTTATATAAAAATTATTTGTTTTTATGTGTCTGCTTTAGGCATTAGAATATGCTTATTGCAAAAAATTTTAAAAAATTAAAAATAATTATATACCCTTAGACATTTACATTACTTTAAAAATTAAAATTATATTTTTATAGAAATGTTTAGACACATTAATTTTTAAACTAAATATAACATAGGTCTATCAGTGTCTGAAAACATAAGTTTATAAAAACGCAAGCATGTATTCGCATGGCATCATCTCAAATATTTTACCGCTTTCGGCTCTTTAAATTTGTCCGTAACGAAAAAATCGCCCTTTTAACCAAATTGACAGATTTTGCGACCTAGAATACCCCAAAATCCCTTTTTAAACTCTTATAAGGCTGCGCTTAGTAGAAATGGACGGAAAAAAATACGCAATAGCATCGAGGCAACAAGTGTTAAAATTAAAAATTTAATAAAAAAAATTTTCTAAAGAATATCTTGCTAGGCATATCCTTAAGCGACCAAAAAACCTAAATGCCCATATTTTGATACTAGCCGCTGAAATTTTTTTTATTTTAGAAATATTTTAACAATTTTGAAAGGAGTATCAGCCGCAGCCTAACTTACAATATAATCAAATAACAAGAAATAAAATTTTTAGAATATTATATTTCGTGTGCCAGCTATGGATTATCGGGTTTTAGTAAAATTATTCATTAAATTTAAGAGTTTAGCATTTGCAAATAAGCAAAAAAAATCAATTATTTTTTTTTTACATTTTTTTTTTCTAGAATTTTTAATGTTTATAGCTGACTTATAACCTTTAATTGGAAAAACGGTAAACGGATATGAAAACTCATTAAAGGGGGGGTTTGATTAATTAGCTCATATCAAAAATTTGAACACATTTTTGTTATTTTTTAAACAGACCATATTTATTATTTCGTAAAAATTAGTGATTTACTTGCATTTATTTTTTTGGTACCAAAATATTTAAGGTTGCCCCTTTTCTCCCCTCTAATGTTCATTAATATGACAATTTAATTATCAGAAAGTTAGAAGGAGCTAATTCACACAAAGTTAAAACGTATGTTTGCTCCCCTTGATCATATTTATTGCTTTTTTAAAAGCCTCAGTTAAAGTGTAATTTGGAAACAGGGTAAAGTGATGTGGGAATAATTAAAAAACAATATAATGGGGGTGTGACATACAATAATAATCTTTTAATAATCCCCCCCCCCCCCCCCTCCCCCCCCGAACCCAATAACAATGGCCTCCGCTAAATGGTTTTTATCAGAATTTAGCTGAGACATACATTTACATAATCTAAAAAATAATTTAATTTTAATGAATTTTTAGGCTTTATCAGATTAAAAAATTTTTGTTTTAATGGAACAAAAATAAACTTTACGTTAATTACTAGTTTCTAATTACAAATGCTTTATTACATTAAAAGTAATTAATTATAATGAGAACTTAATCTTACCTGTGTTCAGGGTGGCTTGTTACATAACTTGTAAAAGCAAAATGTCAAGTTTGTTTTAATCTATCAGGTAAAAATTATTTTTAGAATTAAATTGTGTGATGACAAAATGTAGAACCTTTACACCTCACTTGCCATATTATAATAATCTTATGGCATTATTAGATTGGCTGAAAAGATACTTCAATCATTTGAATTTTATAAAACATAATGATTATTAGAAAATATTAAAAACTAATCTAGATGCTTGATTTATGCATGGCTGACACAGACTCTCTCAATTTTAAATATTCTGAGCTAGCAGCAAGTGCCATCTCATTTTGTATCCCAGCCCATCAGTTGCAATGCATAACAGGGTATGGACATGGAGAATTAAAACTTTGCATTAAATGGATGTTTGCATACGTTAATGTATTATGGCTGGAAAATTCTTCTAATCCAATCAAAAATGATTATAATAACAGTAAGGTTAAATCCACATGTTACATAGTCCCACAACAATATAATGCTAATATGAGACCCATAGCCCTATTTGAACAACCTCACATACATATTCATACATTGAAATTAGAGACTTTGGTAATTATTTGGTCATTTTATTTAGGCTTAAAATTAAGTGCCAGTTTTATATATAAAAAAATTAGCTTATTTTGATATATTGTTTCTAAATAATTAGAAATAATTGGTTTTATCTGCTTTAAAAAATATATAATAATGATTAATTGCTAAGATCATGGTGTATTTTGATTTAATTAATTTCTTTTATAATTTTGTTATTTATAAATCTGATATATATATGATGCTAATAACAAGTATTGGTAATTTTTTTAAAATAAAAAGTTTATTGTTTTTGTTATAATATATGAGAAAATTAATCAAATTTTTTATGAAATAAATAAATTTAATGAAAAAACGTATAACAAATAAAATATTTTCCACCAACTAATTAAAAAAGATTTTATTATTTATTTATCTTATAGCATCAAGCAATACAACTCAATCATAAACTTAAAGAATATGAGAAAGAAAATATATTTAAAGATGACTGTCCAGCTCCAATAAGGCTGGATGACAAAGAAAAAAGATTTCCCAATGCAAATAATTTAGAATCAAGTTTACTAACACCGCCATTAAGCTCCAAAAAAATGAAAACTAGAAATTGAGTAATTAAAAACTAATCAAAGCATTTATTAGTAACTATGCATTTATATTAATCTATATGACCATTAATTTTTACCTGTGATATAACTAGTTTTGCTTTAATTACAAAAAAATTAATCTAAATTATTTCACAAATTTTTATTGCTATTATTTATACATACATGCAATTTTTATAATCAAATATGTTAGTTAGCTAGTCTAATAAACTAATTTCAAAATGCAAATTATTTATTTGAAATTAAAAAATTCATATGGTACCTCGCGTCGCGTGCACGATGATAAAACATATGTTATTGTAATGTCTTGTGGCATATAAATTTTAGTAGAGGTAATAGAAAATTCTTGGTTTAATATTAACGGTTTATTCGATAATCATTTAAGTTTTTTTTATACAACAATAGTGAATCCGGTTATTTCAGAAGCGTTATTTAAAAATGATATTTATGATTAAATTATTATAATTTGATAATGCTTTATTGCGTTTTGTGTTTTTAATGTGTTCAAATTTATTGCGTCTTGGCCCGGTAAGGCAAGAATTTTTTATGCAGATTATGGTGGGGGTTAAAATGTGCCTATTTTATTACGGTTATATTCAAATATTTTTTAATAAAAAAAAATAAGTTTTTGTGTGATGTGCAACACAACTTATGTATTTAACGACATATATATTAATTGATCACGTGATATCACGTGACCATTGTGCTTATTATGATTCATCCATTTTTTTGTATTGGCTCCTCGGTTACCTAAGCATGATAGGTCCTACACTTGGCCACCGGCTGAGAAGA
This sequence comes from Acutogordius australiensis, assembly GCA_030555515.1. Lineage (NCBI taxonomy): Eukaryota > Metazoa > Nematomorpha > Gordioida > Gordea > Gordiidae > Acutogordius > Acutogordius australiensis. Next base: position 45,417,458 of record CM060242.1, read on the forward strand.
CTTGGGAACGTATTCATCTGGATTTCTTTGAGCTGGATAGACAAAATTTCATTTTGATTGTGGACGCGTTTTCCAGTTGGATCGAATACCGCAAGGTATCTAAGATCTCGACAGGTTGCGTGATTGCGGTCTTAAAGGAATTATTTGGCTCATTTGGAATTCCTAAGATGATTGTTTCTGACAATGGGACAGCGTTTACGTCTAGCGAATTTACTGGGTTTTGCGAGAAACTTGGTATTGAGCGTCGACTGACACCTCCTTACCATCCTAACTCGAATGGTTTGGCAGAGAGGTCGGTTGGGATTGTGAAGCGTTGGCTCAAGTTGGCGAAGACGGAGAAAGATGGCACGTGGTTATATAAATTATACCACAATGTGAGTCCTAGATCTGGGAAGAGTACTGCTATCGCGGAAAGCTTCCTGGGTAGGTCGCCGGAATTACCATTGGCTAATTTATTGGCTGAAAGGGTAAGCCCAGCTACTCACAGTAATAAATTTCATTTGGGACAGTTGGTATGGGTTCGATCGTTTGTTTCTGGCCCACAATGGTTGGAAGCAAAGGTGGTTGAACTCGTCGGAAATCGTCTTGTACGAGCCCAATTTACGGATGGTTCTGAATGCCGTAGGCACGTGGAACAGGTTCGTAATAGGGTGGTATAGATGGTTCCTTGGTCGTAATGAAATTAATTATAAGTTGTTAATAAATATTGATCTAATTTATCCATAGAAAAGCAATAAAAAATGGAATTTGTAGACAATGGTTTTCAGATGAGCCTTCAGACGTCGTTTCTCCCCGGTTTTGAACGTAAGGAACGGAGGTTTCTTGTGACGATAAAGACCAACGGAGGAATAACTTTGGAGACTCTGTCGGCCAATACTAACCCTACGTTTCAAGGTGTCGAATCGCATCGGACGAACACCAACACTAATTTAAACTTCCATGCTTCTACCGCCGCCAAGAAGAAGAAGAAGAAAAAGAAGAAGAAAAAGAAAGCCGGGCAGTTGCGGGGTCCTAGTGGATTGGAGAAAACTCTTAATACCAACGAAGTACCGAAAGAGTTACCTTCGGTTTCGGGGTTGGTTGGGAGTTTTCAACATTAACTTCCGAGGAACGTGCTCCGGCCGTGTTACGACCAGCGGTGCCGTTTGATCTGAGGACGGTTATTACTGGGTCGAAGGGTTTACCGCGGGTTGAAACACAGTTTCAAGACTGCCAGGAATTCTGATCTTTTTCTGATCCTCAGATTTCTTTTTGGTCGGTGGGGGTGTGTGATGTGCAACACAACTTATGAATTTAACTATATATATATTATTTGATCATGTGCAACACTACTTATGAATTTAACTGTATATATATTATTTGATCATGTGCAACACTACTTATGAATTTAACGGCATTTACATTATTTGATCATGTGCAACACAACTTATGTATTTAACGACATATATATTAATTGATCACGTGATATCACGTGACCATTGTGCTTATTATGATTCATCCATTTTTTTGTATTGGCTCCTTTGTTTTGATAAAAATTATAATTGGACCATAAATGAATAAATGAAATAGTTTTATAATAGGAAACTATATAAAATTAAATCAAGGCTTTGAGGCCTTAAAATATATTCTATATTTTAATCAATTGCTTTTGTAAGTTAATTACAGCTTTTAAAGAGTTATAGCCATCTACAGAGATCAAACATTTGGATTTCACCATTTTTCGTTTTTTTAATCTAACTTATTAAGTCAACTAGCGACATTAAATCACAAAAACAGTAATAATTAAAAAAAATATTTGTTTTTGCATATTTACAAGAGCTATATTAAATTTCAAATTTTTTATTAAAAACCGTTAATATATTGAACAGTATCTAAGTTTGGACGCAAAATATTTTGTATTATTAAAATGAAGATGTAAGATGTTGATACACAAAAAATTTGTCTGTATTCCTATTGCTGAGAAGATAAGTATTTAAAAGGGTTTATACAGTAAATTTTGTCTTTTTAAGAAAATTGAGGTCGCATAACTCAATTTATTTAAAGGCCCTTATTTGCACGTAACGAAGGCAGAAGAAACAGCATAAAACGTAAAGAATATATGAAATAAAGCCATCATTGAGATGTATGCTTTTATGTTTTCATAAACTTTTAAAACTTCATTATTGTATAAGTTGGTAATTAAATATATCAAAAAAACATTTAACCTCCGGGTAGGGTTAAAAACATTTAACGCGAATGATATCGTGCCACAAGAATCCAAATTTTAAATATAATCTTAAGAGTTAAGCTATGATCTTTTTTAGGTCAAGAATTTTTTGAGAGTTATGAGTTAACTACAGAAATCAAACCTGCCATCTTAGGAACATTATAACTGTTTACCGTTTCTCGAATCAAATTTAGTTAGACAGTTATAATGGAAAATTTTAAAAAAGGGTTAAAAAAACCAAAAAAGATTTTAAAAAAAATTGATTAAATTTAAAATTTAGCATAGGCTGTGCGGCTAATACTCTTTTTAAAATTGTAAAAAAAAACATATTCCTAAAATAAAAAAATTTTAGAGGCTAATATCAAAAAATGAGAATTAATGTTTTTTGGTCGTTATAAAATATACCTAAGGGCACGTGCAAAGTGAGTTTTTAGGGTAGGTATGAAACGCAAAATCTTTAAACGCAAAAAGCGGAAGTCATAAATCATTTTTAATGAGTTTTTGCGTTTCATTCCTAGAGTTTTTGCGTTTCATACCTAGAGGTTTTGCGTTTCATACCATTTTGGTATGGAAAGCCTAAAATGCAAAAAGCGGATGTACTTAATCAATTTTTTTGACGAGTTTTTGCGTTTTAAGTTTTTGCGTTTCATACTAAAAAAATTTTTTTCGAGTTTTAGGCTTAAATGAGTTTCTAATGGTATATAATGGGGAAATTAATAATTTTTTTCCGCGTTTTTGCGTTTTAAGATTTGTTTCATACCAAAAAATTTTTTTTTCGGGTTTTCGACTCAAATGAGTTCCTAATGGTTTATAATGGGGAAATTAATAATTTTTTTCCGCGTTTTTGCGTTTTAAGATTTTGCGTTTCATACCAAAAAAATTTTTTTTCGGGTTTTCGACTTAAATGAGTTCCTAATGGTTTATAATGGGGAAATTAATAATTTTTTTCCGCGTTTTTGCGTTTTAAGATTTTGCGTTTCATACCAAAAAAATTTTTTTTCGGGTTTTCGACTTAAATGAGTTCCTAATGGTTTATAATGGGGAAATTAATAATTTTTTTACGCGTTTTTGCGTTTTAAGATTTTGCGTTTCATACCAAAAAATTTTTTTTTTAGATTCGACTTAAATGAGTTCCTAATGCATTATTATGGACCGAATACCCGTTTTTCCGCGTTTTTGCGTTTTATACCAATTTTTTTCCGAGTTTTTGCGTTTCATACCAAAAAAAATTTTTTTTTAGATTCGACTTAAATGGGTTCCTAATGCATTATTATGGACCAAATACCCGTTTTTTCCGCGTTTTTGCGTTTCATACCAAATTTTTTACGAGTTTTTGCGTTTCATACCAAAAAATTTTTTTTTTTAGATTTGACTTAAATGGGTTCCTAATGCATTATTATGGACCGAAAACCCATTTTTTCCGCGTTTTTGCGTTTCTTACCAAATTTTTTCCGAGTTTTTGCGTTTCATACCAAAAAAATTTTTTTTTCGGGTTTTCGACTTAAATGAGTTCCTAATGGTTTATAATGGGGAAATTATTTCCGCGTTTTTGCGTTTTGAGATCTTGCGTTTCATATCAAAAAAATTTTTTTTCGGGTTTCGACTTAAATGAGTTTCTAATGGTTCATAATGGGGAAATTAATAATTTTTTTCCGCGTTTTTGCGTTTTAAGATTTTGCGTTTCATACCAAAAAAATTTTTTTTCGGGTTTTCGACTTAAATGAGTTCCTAATAGTTTATAATGGGGAAATTAATAATTTTTTTCCGCGTTTTTGCGTTTTAAGATTTTGCGTTTCATACCAAAAAAAATTTTTTTTTAGATTCGACTTAAATGGGTTCCTAATGCATTATTATGGACCGAAACCCCGTTTTTTCCGCGTTTTTACGTTTCATACCAAATTTTTTCCGAGTTTTTGCGTTTCAAACCAAAAAAAAATTTTTTTTTTAGATTCGACTTAAAAGAGTTCCTAATGCATTATTATGGACCGAATAGCCGTTTTTTCCGCGTATTTGTGTTTCATACCAAATTTTTTCCGAGTTTTTGCGTTTCATACCAAAAAAATTTTTTTTCGGGTTCGACTTAAATGAGTTCCTAATGGTTTATAATGGGGAAATTAATAATTTTTTTCCGCGTTTTTGCGTTTTAAGATTTTGCGTTTCATACCAAAAAAAATTTTATTTTTAGATTCGACTTAAATGAGTTCCTAATGCATTATTATGGACCGAATACCCGTTTTTTCCGCGTTTTTGCGTTTCATACCAAATTTTTTCCGAGTTTTTGCGTTTCATACCAAAAAAATTTTTTTAGATTTGACTTAAATGAGTTCCTAATGCATTATTATGGACCGAATACCCGTTTTTTCCGCGTTTTTGCGTTTCATACCAAATTTTTTACGAGTTTTTGCGTTTCATACCAGTAAATTTTTTTTTCGGGTTTTCTACTTAAATGAGTTCCTAATGGTTTATAATGGGGAAATTAATAATTTTTTCCGCGTTTTTGCGTTTTAAGATTTTGCGTTTCATACCAAAAAAATTTTTTTTTTAGATTCGACTTAAATGAGTTCCTAATGCATTATTATGGACCAGTTTTTCCGCGTTTTTGCGTTTCATACCAAATTTTTTCCGAGTTTTTGCGTTTCATACCAAAAATTTTTTTTTTAGATTTGACTTAAATGAGTTCCCAATGCATTATTATGGACCGAATACCCGTTTTTTCCGCGTTTTTGCGTTTCATACCAAAATTTTTCCGATTTTTGGTATGAAACGCAAAATCTTAAAACGCAAAAACGCGGCAAAAAATTATTAATTTCCCCATTATAAACCATTAGAAACTCATTTAAGTCGAAAACCCGAAAATAAATTTCTTCGGTATGAAACGCAAAATCTTAAAACGCAAAAACGCGGAAAAAAATGATTAATTTCTCCATTATATACCATTAGACTCATTTAAGCCTAAAACTCGAAAAAAACTTTTTTGGTATGAAACGCAAAAACTCGGAAAAAATTTGGTATGAAACGCAAAAACGCGGAAAAAACGGGTATTTGGTCCATATTAATGCATTAGGAACTCATTTAAGTCGAATCTAAAAAAAAAATTTTTTTGGTATGAAACGCAAAATCTTAAAACGCAAAAACGCGGAAAAAAATTATTAATTTCCCCATTATAAACCATTAGGAACTCATTTAAGTCGAAAACCCGAAAAAAAATTTTTTTGGTATGAAACGCAAAAACTTGGAAAAAATTGGGTATGAAACGCAAAAACGCGGAAAAAACGGGTATTCGGTCCATAATAATGCATTAGGAACTCATTTAAGTCAAATCTAAAAAAAAATTTTTTTTTTGGTATGAAACGCAAAAACTCGTAAAAAATTTGGTATGAAACGCAAAAACGCGGAAAAAACGGGTATTCGGTCCATAATAATGCATTAGGAACTCATTTAAGTCAAATCTAAAAAAAAAATTTTTTTTTGGTATGAAACGCAAAAACTCGTAAAAAATTTGGTATGAAACGCAAAAACGCGGAAAAAACGGGTATTCGGTCCATTATAATGCATTAGGAACTCATTTAAGTCAAATCTAAAAAAATAATTTTTTTTGGTATGAAACGCAAAAACTCGTAAAAAATTTGGTATGAAACGCAAAAACGCGGAAAAAACGGGTATTCGGTCCATAATAATGCATTAGGAACTCATTTAAGTCAAATCTAAAAAAAAAATTTTTTTTGGTATGAAACGCAAAAACTCGTAAAAAATTTGGTATGAAACGCAAAAACGCGGAAAAAACGGGTATTCGGTCCATAATAATGCATTAGGAACTCATTTAAGTCAAATCTAAAAAAAAATTTTTTTTTGGTATGAAACGCAAAAACTCCTAAAAAATTTAGTATGAAACGCAAAAACGCGGAAAAAACGGGTTTTCGGTCCATAATAATGCATTAGGAACTCATTTAAGTCAAATCTAAAAAAAAAAATTTTTTTTGGTATGAAACGCAAAAACTCCTAAAAAATTTGGTATGAAACGCAAAAACGCGGAAAAAACGGGTATTCGGTCCATAATAATGCATTAGGAACTCATTTAAGTCGAATCTAAAAAAAAAATTTTTTTGGTATGAAACGCAAAATCTTAAAACGCAAAAACGGGGAAAAAATTATTAATTTCCCCATTATAAACCATTAGAAACTCATTTAAGTCGAAAACCCGAAAAAAAAATTTTTTGGTATGAAACGCAAAAGCTTAAAACGCAAAAACGCGGAAAAAAATTATTAATTTCTCCATTATATACCATTAAAAACACATTTAAGCCTAAAACTCGAAAAAAATTTTTTGGTATGAAACGCAAAAACTAGGAAAAAATTTGGTATGAAACGCAAAAACGCGGAAAAAACGGGTATTCGGTCCATAATAATGCATTAGGAACTCATTTAAGTCGAATCTAAAAAAAAAATTTTTTTTGGTATGAAACGCAAAATCTTAAAACGCAAAAACGCGGAAAAAAATTATTAATTTCCCCATTATATACCATTAGAAACTCATTTAAGCCTAAAACTCGAAAAAAAATTTTTTAGTATGAAACGCAAAAACTTAAAACGCAAAAACTCGTAAAAAATAATTGATTAATTACATCCGCTTTTTGCATTTTAGGCTTTTCATACCAAAATGGTATGAAACGCAAAAACTCTAGGTATGAAACGCAAAAACTCATTAAAAATGATTTATGACTTCCGCTTTTTGCGTTTTAAGATTTTGCGTTTCATACCTACCCTAAAAACTCACTTTGCACGCTTGATATATTAGTGAAATTTTTTTCCCATTATTTGTAATATATGTTACAAGGGATTTTAATATGCCAAAAAGATTTAACTTTTTCTATTTAGGATATATTTAGATTTGTCAATTTGGTCAAAAAAGACCATATATCGTTATAGACGGATCTAAGAAGCCAAAGACGAAAGGAACTAAGAAAAACGAATAGCATAATAATTAGGCCATCATGGCGATGAATTCATTATGTTTTCATAAATCTCGTTTCTGACATAAATATTTGTTGACCTGAATTATTTTGAGGAGGAATACGTGCTTTTAGTTAACTAATATAAGTTATTATTAATGATTATTGCAAATTTTAATAGAAAAAAATCTTAAAATAGAGATTTTTTATTTTTTCATATTTCATTAAACTGCGATTAGCATTGTGGGGTGATTGGATCCCAGCATATCTTAAATCTTAAAAATTATTAAAAATATTATATATTATGGGCTAAATTTTTGTGTCTTTTTTCTTTAATATATAATAATAATAAACAAAACTAGTAATTATGGTTTATGCCTAATAACAAAATTTTTTAGAATTTAGAAATTGAATTGGGGTCTATAGAACACCCTTTCAATTTTAATGTTAAAAGCCATGTTATTTGCCTCGATTAAGAACTAAAATTAGATAATTGCAACCTTATATGTAAATTTTTAAATAAAAATATTGTAATAAGTACTCAAAATGTTTGTATTATATAATAATATGAATTCTTTAAAATATCTAGTTTTTAGTAAATAATAGCCAAAATAAATTTTTTATAACAAATAATAATGAAACTCTCTAATGCTCTACTAGTCGTTAAACACCTATTGATAAATAATGATAATTTGATTTATTGATGATATACTTAATGTAATGTGGAAAAATGATATATTTCAATTTTTTAAATTTTTTCTACTATCTGTCAAATAAAATCTGCGATATTTATTGATAACTGGTAATAATCTATATTTAAAGAATCTATTTCTCTTCAAAATAACAAAAAAAATGAGGACCATAGCTTTAAAACTTGTGAAGTTATAGTGGTTTAAAATTGGGGTCCGTATGGACCCACCAGCAATCGCCTTACAAACCCTTCGCGAGTCAAATAAATCATATCAGTGAATTATTTGTATCAATATTGTTACAATCACGTCTAGTATAATTTAAAGAATGTGGAAAAAAAAAATTTTGATAAAAAATTATTTTTTATTATATACCAAACTTCCTTGTAAAATAATAATTCATATCACTTTATACATAACTACCTTTTTTGACACTTAATAATTAGAATTTCAAAAAACTAACTAGAAAGTAAGATGGCAAATATTTAAGTTTGAATTTATATGGAATTAATATAATGATTTTTACCATCGAAAGTGAGAAAGTAGGGTCCATATGCACCCTGATTTATTTTCTAAATTTAAACAAGTTTTAATATTAGACTTAGATTAAAAAAATTTTGTTTATTTATACATTTAAAAAAAACGTCCCATAATATAAAATATTTTTCAAGTGATATTCAAAATTCAAGATGTGCTGGGATCTGTATGATCCCCACAGTAATAATCGCGCAAATAAATCACGTCATTAAATTTAATCTATCAATATTATTGTTCAAATTGTGTTATGTTAACTAGAACATATTAAAGAGTATTATGAAAAAAAATATTTTGTTATAATTAAATTTTTTTTGCCTATGTTTACCATGAAAACTAAATATTATAGGGAGAAAAAAAAATAATTTATAGCATTACAATAAAAACATTTTATTTAATTATTTAAAAAAATAAACAGAATAGGTTGCAATTATAAGAGTTTAAACAGGGCAATAACATGATTTTCATCATTTAAATTGAGAGGGTGGGGCCCATATAGACCCCATTTTAAAATTCTATACATTTGTTATTAGGCTTAACAAATTTTGATAGTTTTGTTTTTAATAAAAAATTCACAAAATAGCTCATAATATATATTTTTGTTCAAATTTCAAGATGCGACGAGGTCCATATGGATCCCGAATTGTTAACCATGGGTTTAATGCGCATACCAATAATGTAAATCCGGAATCTCTGACACGAAACTTTGACATTTTGCAATATATGTAAAGCCTGATTTTATCAATTAATTTACTTTATTTTTACATTTTAGTTTAATGAAAAAAATATCTTCGAATACATCAAAAAGGCTGATATGAAACCGTTAGGGTAATTTTTGGAAATAAGTATTTTTGAAAAATATTAAAAATATGAAAACTTGCAAATAGACATTAAATATTGAATATAATTGAGCTCTTGTTTTAGAATTTAATGTAAAAATTTTTTAAAACTTATTGCTATTTTTTTTCTTCACCCATGCCTGCTTAGAGGGATATTGTAGTGTTGAAAATGTACTATAAATTTTTTATAACTTTAGAGACATAATTTATGTCATTGCAACATTTTGAGTTAAATTTTATAATTTCTTTATAATAGAAGTAAATATTTTTATTAGTTTGGTTCTGTATTTTGCTAAATAAACTAAAAATCATATATTTGAATATATAATATTTAAATGAAAAACACATAATTTTCTAATATTTTCTTAATATTGGAATGCTCGTTCCTTACAAAACATTATGTAGAACTTAACTAACTCAATTGCGGGGATTAGTTGTAGAAAGAATAGTGAGAATGACCGATTAAAATGTGTTATAAACGTTTTTTTGGCCCTTTAATTTTTGTTATCTCACTTTAATTTACAAAATCTCTTTTAATACCCTTTTTTTAACGGATAGGGCCCTTTGCAATATAAAATTTGACATTATTTAACTTTGCGTCAAGGCGGATTGAGTGTTATTATAGACTCTGGCCCAAAATCGCCCTAAAATATATATATGTTTTTAAAAAATATTGTATAAATTTTTTAGAAGATTCCTCCGCTGACTTCAGAGCTTAGCATTTACAGAATTTTGAAATTTGTTTACTTAAATATATGTACGCACATCCTTAAAATTTTGAAAAATATAATTAAAAACAAAAGTTTTAAAAATAATTTATTCAAAACAGCCATAGTGCTTAAACAGGGGCATATTGAGTGGAGTCATAAGAGGGCAATTGCCCCTCTTTAAAATTTTTTTCAACTTTTAAGATGCAGCGTATGAATTTTTATATCAAACATATAAAAGGGAATAGAAATCAATAAAATTGATATTTGTAAAATATACAACCTTATAGACAATTTTGCAAATAAAATATCAATATTAAAATTAAATATGTAGTTCCTTGCCTCCAAAATTTTTTTTGCCCCCTAGAAAAGTTTCTGCATACGCCCCTAGTGCCTAATTAAAACAAACGAATCAATAAAGGTATCTATTTTGTATAGGCTGCGGCTAGTGGAAAAAAAGTTTTGACGATAGAAAATCGCACGCATTTGAATAACACTGAGGCGGCTAGCGTGAAAAAAAATTTAAAAAATTAAAAACATTTAAATTTTTTGAAAATAATTTTTTTTTTTAAATATTTTGTTAGGCATATCCCCAAACGACCAAATAACCTAAATTCTCATTTTTTGATATTAGCCGCTAAAATTTTTATTTATTTTAAAAATGTTTTTTTTATGATTTTTAAAGAAGTATTAGCCGCAGCCATAAGGACACTTGCAAAATTAGTTTTAATTTTGGTAAAATTTTTTTGAAAAATTTAATTTTGTAATTAATCGAAAAATTTTAAAAAGTTGCCAAATTTAATATATGTGCACCAAATGCTTTTTCTGAATTGAAAATTGTTAAAAAAAATTATTTTCCGGAATTTTTAAAATTTTACGAAAATAAAAATCCACGTGCCCTAACCCAAAGATGATTTAAGAGCTTTAAAAACTTTTCTCATTATGAGATAAATGTATAATTAAAAAATAAAAAATGGTTATGAAAATATTTGTTAGCAAATTTATTTAGGTTTTTTTCTTTGATACACATTGGTGGCACAGAGTTTGATTATTTTGGCCAATATTAATTTAGGTTAAAAATCTTAGCCACCATTGGCTATGACAGTCCAAAAATATAAAGGTTTGAACAATTATTATTAAAAACTCTCAATATTGGACTTATAATGTAAAGTTAAACAATGTATCAAATATCGTTAATTTTTTAGCACAAACCTTTTTCAAATAACATAAAACGAATCATAATTGCAGATTTTACATAAAATCATTATTTCAAAAGCTTCTACACACACACACACAGATATTTTTTTGATAATTAATGTGATTCTAATTAAATTTTCAAAAAAATAAAATAGTTATAAACTTAATATTTTGTGTTGAAGATTGTATAATTAATTATTGATAACTAAAACTTATTCAATTAATATTAATGTTTGCAAAAATGTATTATAGCCAAATAAGTCTCTTACACATTTACCAATATAAAATGTTTTTGACTTTGGTACAGATTATTATAAAAAACGAAAAAGGGTATGTCATTATAAACTGTGACACTTTTGTTGATGAGACTTTTGTTAATCTACGATTATCTTATTAAATTAAAGCTGAGTGTAAATTTATTCGATTAGTAAGCGTTGGTCATACCTAGTGGTTACAATAAATTTCAATAAAATTAAGTCTTTAAAGAATTTCATCTTAACATTTCACTAAATGATATTTTTATATGAGCTGATTTTAGGAGCAAACTTTTTTATAAGCGCATTTAAAGGTCTTTAATTTTTTTCATGGTTTTTGGAGACTTTTGAAAAAAAAAATGCATTTTTTGACAAGAAATAAAAATTTATTTATTTTTATGAAAAAAATTTTTTTTATATTTATTAAAGTTTTACTCATTTTTTAAAGAAAAAAATTTTAATTATTTTTTATAGGAAAAAAATTAATAAAATATGAACAATTCTTTAAAGCCGTAGCGTATCCTTGATTCGAAATTTATTTTCAGTACTCCTAAACAATTAAAGGACATAAAATCACCAATACAATAAAATATATGAGCAAAAAAAATTTAGAAAATAATTAGATTATAAAACAATGCAATGCTAATTTTGATAATTATTAGAATAATTAAAAAAAAATTATTTCAAAATGACGTTATAATAAAGATTAGTAATAATTCTCAAAATTTAATATTTTTTTTTGTTTAATAAATTATCATTTATAAAATTAAAAATAAAATTTTTCCACGTAATAAAGATACAATTAGATACTTTAAAAGTGTTTAAATTAAAAAATTTATCAAGATTATTGAAATTATTGTTTCTAAAAATTATAATGTAACAATTTTATTTTATTTAAGGATAAAAATTTTCTTAAGTTTTGGGGCCTTCTAGGTAAAAAACAAGTTTAAATGTGTTTAAATTAATACCCTACTTTTTTTTTATTAAATGTTCCAAATAAAATTTATTACTGTAATATTAAGAAATTAAAAATTAATATAATTCTACATTTTTAAAAAATGCTTTTTCTTTTAATTGTTTTATGAAAAAATTATATATAAAAAGATCATCACACACAATATTAATAACGTAATAGTGGTTTCATTTGTTACATTTTTTAAAATATAATTTGTTTTGTCTGATCTTAAGTTGGCAATTATATCAATATATTTTTCGCAGCCTTAGGCACAGCTTGTTATATGCATGTATTCAGTAAGTTCACTCAACTGATACCAGTCTTTAAGGGCATTTGTATTGTATGGTAGAAAAGATGCCAGAAATTCATTTCCTTTAAATTACAAGAAAACACGGTTTTTTCCGTAAGGTTTTAAATATATCTATATGTAAATGTGTGAAAATAAGTTATTAGTTTTCTAGATTTTAGGAAGCGTTAAAACCTAACAACAATTTATCGTGTTAGCCCATTTTCATATCTATTATTTTTTTTTTTAAATAATAAGGGGTTTTTTAAAAATAGCTGTTGTGCGGTTCCACACTCCTCTGGTATAAATGTCAATCTAAAACACGATAAATGATAATTTGGTCGTTTTTAAATATATAACTATTATTTTACTAAATATTAGTTTTAAAATATTTGCAATAGTTTGTAAAACAACCAAAAACTTTTTTTATGAATTATTTAGAATGTATATATATATGTTTATTATTAGGGGCACGTGCAAAGTGAGCTTTTCGAAACAAATTTGATAATTTCTGAAAATTTTAAAAATTACGTTTTTTCAAAAATTTTTAATTTAGAAAAAGCATTATGTTCATAAACTAAATTCGGGAACCTTTAAAAAATTTGTGGTTTATTAAAAAAAATGTTTTAAATATTAAAACTATAACATAAATCTCACGCAAAGATATAATTTTATCTTTTTATCCATCTTCAATTAGTTTCTGTAAATTTAGATCATCAACCTGCTTTACCGATTTATTCGCCAGTCAAACATTATTCCCTCCTGTTCAAAAACGTTTTTTAAAAAAGGTACGTATTACTTAATTTAAATTTCTTATTACTATTTTTGATTTTTTTAAACTAATAAGAATTTTAATTTCAGGTTAGATTTATATAATCATTTTAAGAAATTGAAGTTAGCTGAAAAATATTATATAACATATAAAGTTTTTGAAGCTCGAGGTTACGAAATGTGTCACATTGGGCATTTTTTGACATATCCAATGTGTACAAACCGGAAAATTAGATGGCAAAAAAACAAATTTTAATATGATCAATCTTGGCTCAATTAGGCAGCTGATTAATTAAACTGCGTTGTGATTAAAAATAAAATAGGTGAAAGGAAATTTTTTTAAAATTGCATAAAAGGTATTAATAAATTGATTCATTTATTACATACAATCAGAATGATCTAAATATCAAATATACAATAAGGATATCAGTTAAAATGTTGAATAATCTTAGCGATACAATATGAATTACAACGGAATTATGTAAGCACATTGAGGGTGCGCGTTTAGGGTTCATTCATTTTTATGTGTGTTTATGTCAATAGATAAAAAAAATTTATAAAAGATTTTTAGAAAACTTAAATGAATCTGAACGCGGCTTTATTTAAAAATTAGGCAAGCTTAAAAAATAAATAAAAGTAATTTAGGAATTTTTTTAGTCTATGAAATTATTAATAAAAATTACGGTATGGAAGCATTTTTTTTATATTATTTTCAGCTTACATTAAGCCAAAAGTATATAATAAATTTGTGTGAGGTACTGATAAAGTTGTATTTTCGATCTAGTCGAGTTGGAAATCCCTATATAATAGGCCGGTGGTATTTTTAAGGTTTTTTATTCTACTTTGCGTTATATAAAATGTTTAAATTGAAAAAGGTTTTCTCCAAAATGATATAAAGTTTATAGCTATAAAACAGTTGAAGTTATAGAGGTTTTGGCAAGTGACAATAGCTCATTTTAGACACTCGCGGGTTGAAGGTAAGTCTATAATAATATATTGATTATAAAGTTTTAATAGAACGCTGCATTAATTTAACCAAATGAACTCTTAACTAAGCGTTTGGTTCCGCGCGTAGACAGTTTTTATTTAATGTATCACGCGCAATCAATTTGAAACTGTTAAGTGGCCTGCTTAATTAGTAAGCCATTAAACGATATGTTTGGGCCTATAACCTAGAAATCTAGTTAGTCGCCTGCAAATGAATCTTACTGTCAGGTCAATATTCATTGCTTTGCTCAGGTTACATAAGTCCAATCTAAGCAGTGGTATGGCGCCATGTTTAAAATAGGAAATACCTATAAACACAATTTTATATTTCATTAAATATCGTTCAGTTAGTTATTAGACTGCATTTAAAAGTCACGAGCTCAAACATAGTTAGTCCTTCATGGCGCCATATAATATTGGTTCAAATTCTAAATTTATCAAAATTTAATTTTTAACCAATTGCTTTTTAATGAGCTTATAGAGCTAAAAAATTTATTTTAAAAATTTTTACTTTATTCAACTAAGTTAAGAGACTCGCAATGACTCATAATATTTTAGAGACCCGACCTAATGTTATATCAATTTTAAAATCAGTTATCTTTATCAAATGTTTAAAGTCAGCTAACATTAATTCTTTGAAAAAATGTTGAAAAAAATTAAATACTAATATATATTCATACATGAAAACTTTTATAACTGTGTATTTTTGCGTCGATCATTCTGTATACCCTAAATGTTAATATCAGAACTTTTGATAAACTTAGAAATTTTATGCCTCATTATAAGGTATAAATTTGTAGTTACGGGTAATTTATATATAAGGGCGCGTTCAAAATCGTTTTATTTTAAAAAATTTTAAAAAATTTTAAATTTTTTTAAATTTATATAAATTTTTTTTTTCCATAAAAATCATTAAAATGCTAATAACGTGCGATAAAAGCGTTTAATGTCAAAAGGTAAAAATTTAAAAATTTTAAAATTTTTAAAAAAACTGAAATGAGTCTGAACACGCCATCTAATATATTTTATTTTTTCCTTTTTAGGTATTTGAGGTGCCGGCATGCCCATTTTTTTTAACTGCTATTTAGCTTTAGCCTATTACAACCGCTCAATCGGAATTTCTTTAGAATTGTTGTTTTTACAAATCTTATTACGGCTTTATTAACAATGCTAAATACGTTGGTACACACATGCGTCTTTATTTATTATAGTAATTCAACATATAAAATAAAATAGGCATATAATGGTCTCCTTCTTTATTCTATATATATAAATAAAACATAATAATGTATTATAAAATATAATGCGCAGTTATCAATTTTTCATATGGACACTTAATGAATTTTTGTTTTGCAAAAAACGTTGGTTCGAGTAAAAGAAAAAAAAATTTATTATACATTGTTTTTAGAATTATTTAAATATAGAAAATGTTTATTAAAATAATAATTTATATTGTTTCTGAATTTTAGAGTGTCTTTTTGCTAGTTTTAGTCAATCCATGAGTAAAAATAACATTGAAACACAAAATCTAAAATGGTTTGCACAAATTCGGCAAAAAAAACAAATCAATATTAGAACAATGCATTTATTACCAACTTAAAATAAAACAGAAATTTGACGAGTAAAGATCGGGTTTAAATACGTAGGACATCAATAATAATCAATTACATTACTTTGTAAAATTACCATCAAAAACGGATGGACATTAATAAATAACCTTAAACATAATTTAATTGTAAGATGAATTTTGGGTACAATGTCTCATTAAATGTGATTTTAAATAATTAAATATAAATTTAGATAAAATAAGGGTGAAATATTGAAGCGGTAATGTATTGTATGGAGATTACGCATATTGAATTTCTAACATTAATACTTGTCATAACGTGTGGGTTATTTTTATATGAATTTAACAAAATCTACATATTAGTATATAAGCTTAATCCCTTATTTTAAAGTTTGTTTATTATTAAAATTAGTTATATATCACACATATACACTATTTTTATTTATTAATCTTAAGTTATAATGTTATATTTATTATAAAAAGTAATTTTATGGATTTAAAATGAATTATGATGATTAATATACACACATAATTAATTTTTGTGTTTCGAATAAAAAATAATCTAACTTAATTTGGTGTAATTGAAATTAAACAATTCCCCCGTCCAACCACCGTCCACGATAAAACTTTTTTTAATTTTTGAATTAAAACACTATTTATTAAATGAGTTTGCTAAAAGTGTAACGTTTGTTTTTATATGTATAGTTATAAAACAATGATAAAATTAAAACCAAAATAAATTATTTTTTTCCACCTCCTTACCAAAAAAAAATAGGTAAGGCGGGGCCTAAATAGAAAAGGCAGGAGAGGTGGTTTTTATTAGCAGGTCTAACTTTGAGTGCAAGGAACAATGTTTATGAAATATGGACATCGTGCGGACAATTTAATTCATATCTTCTCTTCATATACGCCCTTATCCATTTGTTCTTCTTAAAAATTAATATTTGATGACCAAATCCCAGTTTGTTTTTAGGTTAAGGGATTAAACGAGCAAATTTCCACCCACTTACCAAAAAAACACAATGAGATAAAAAAAATTGGGCTAAAATACTTATAATTTTAGAAGCCATCACTTATTTATATTTTATCTTTTAAAATAAACTTTCTTTCTAAGACATTATATCATTCATCTAAAAATTCGGAAAAATGTAGTATGAGCAACATGATTTTTTTTAATTATAAATGTTTAATTTAATTTTTAATTTTAAAACAAAAAAATGTGGGGAAAGAAAAGGGCTCGATGTCGTACGGGCTTAAAGTTTGAGCGTTTCCACATTTAATTGCCTGCCTATTTATTTTAGTCAGTAATAAATCAATTATAAATTAATACCTTCGTCTTGAATTATATAATAAAAACCATGTTTCCAACATTTAATAAATTATATAAATTTGTTAAATACAAAAAAAATTTCAATAAATGGATAAAAAAGGACGTTTATCCATTGAGGCTTAGAAATTTTATTGTTTTTTTTTTTGAATTATTTTAAATTTTGGATTTTCTAATAGATTGTAAAATCAACAAAAGTTTGGGCGTATAGACTTGAGTGAATGTTACTTAAATATTCTTGTTATTTAGGTATAATTTTAATCAAATTTGATATTAATAAAAATTAAGAATATGGCTAAACGTCACATTTGTCATTTGACATTTTAATGTTGTTTGAGCTGATACAGTATTCATAAAATAACCTGGATAGAATGTTTAACTGTAACTCACTTGTTATTTAAATCCAAACTGTCCTATGTTTTTAAGCTGTGTAAAGAGTAAGAATCAATTATTCAAGCCATTTACTCTAGATGTTCCATGTGAGTGAAATGGTTCTAATAATTTAAAAATTATGTCAAATACTATTTTTCATGTAACACGTTTTTTTAGCCATATGTTTTTTACCTTAACAAGCAAACTGAATTTTTATTTTCCTAATATTTTTAAAATTTTAAAATAACTGAATTGTTTTTTTTTGATTTTTTTGAAGTTTATATTTCAGAAAAGTTTATGCTTAAATTCAAATTTTGCAGCTTTAAAAGAAAAGCCTTTATTAAGAATAAAATTTTTAAAAATAAATTTTTCTTATTGAAATTATCTAAACAATGCAGGATATTTTTTAAAGATCCCCCCCCCCCCCCCAAAAATAATAAGATCTTTTCTTACTATTTAACTCTTGTTGCCAACTATAAAACCCTCTATTATATGCCTTAAAATCCTGATTTTAGAATATTTGAGAAAGATTATATGCCAACTTAGTAAACCCAAATCATTATTATACAGGTCTATAAAAATTTACCTATATGTTTAAAAAGTCATAAAAAGCGAAATAAACTACTTAAGGCCCTTATTCATGTTTATTGAAATATCATTCAGACCGGACTCAGGTGTAGCCTAAAAAAGTCAACCGAATAAAACTGATTTTGTGCTTCGAGAATAATTTTTTTTTTTTTATCAAAATAGAGACAAGGAGACATTTAAATTTTTTTCAACCTCCAGCCACTGCATTAAGGCTTAGGACACGAGTATTCTAATAAGAATATTGAGTTTACAATCACCATTGCAAAATATTTTAAATTTTTAGCATATTTAAATTTTTATATCTTATTTATTTTTTTTTTGAACATTTTTTCGATAATTTTAATGTTTGTAGCTAGCTTAGCAAGATCGAGCTGACAAAGCGAATTTAAAAATTAACAGGATGAAAGGTTAAAATTTGCGCGTAGTCTCAAATGTTTAACTGTGTAAAAATATATTACCTGGATCATCTATAAGAATAAAATGTATAGATAGACTTTATTTAAACTAATTTAATAGGTGGTCCGTAGTATATTGGTCCCCCTAAGCCAATTATTAAATGCCTAAATAGGTATATTTACGATTAGCCCAAAATATCAATAAATTCACCTAGCAGCCCATAAATCCTTGATTGGTTTTTTTAATCAGAACATTCTTGTTTAATATTAGGCACTCAAAGCAAATTTTTTTAAAAGGCTGAAAGATTTATACAACTGAGTTTGAACTATAGAGGTAGATAAATATTGTGACAAGCTCCCTAAGCTTTAGCAATAATTTTTATAATAATATATAAATATTATTGGATATAATCAATCAATACCAGAGTCCAAACTGACTATAAACAAAAAAAAATTATTGTAAATGTCGAGGAAAACTTTAGAGGCCATCTATTAAAATAATTAAATTTAGTAAAATAGAAAAACTATAATTTTTTTTATCTAATGTACATGAATAGAATGTTGGGAACTGTAAAATAAATAAAAAAATGTTTTTAAGGTGAAAAAAAAGAAAAATACGAGCTGGTTTAAAATAAATATTAGACGCCTTCTTCGTTATATTTTCTTGATCAATCTAAATGTAAATATTTTTTTCTTTTTTTATAAGTCCATAAAAAAAACCTTAATTTTAAATTTACTCACTGATAATTTATATGATAAAAACATATTGGGCCTAAAAATTCTAATGTGAAATTAATACAAACCTGCTTCTTCCTCTCCCTCTCGTGGTAATACAAACCCTAAAATATGGGAAAATTATTTGATTTAAATATTAAATGTAAAAATCAAAAGCACATGTTGTTATACATTTTTTTATTACACTAAAATATGAACGACATTTTATTTAAAATAATCGTAATTGGTAAAGTTGCTAATTAAGAATACAAAATTAAAATAAGCAAAAGCGCTCTCTACTATTATGTGTAATTTTTTTCTTTTGGGGAATTATTATTCATATGAACAATGTTTAAATTTCTGAAAAAATTTAATTTTTAAAATTTTTGTTTTTTATTTTAAAAATAAAGTAAATATGAAAGCTAAGTTATCTACCAAGGCTAAATAAATTACATTTTTGTAAGGTTAGTATGTTTAGATCGAAGAATATTTTTTTGAAACTTAAATTTCATTTGAATTTAAGAGTTTGGGAAAATAAAATTATGAAGGCGTTTTTTACAATCTATTAAAATAGTTTAATGTTAATTTTGTTGTAAGGTTTTATTTAAATTTTTTTATCGCTATTTTTTTTATAATTTGGTAAGACTAATAATAACACAGGCCTACAATTAATGTTAAAAAAAAGTTAATTTAAATATATTCATATATATACATACCAATGTTGGCCTTGTGGCATATATATTTTCTGTTTTCCGTAGTTTCTTCGGCTTGGCTAACTCCATATCGAAAAGTGAGCATTTTGACCAAAATGTTGAGAATATTATAAAGCAAAATTCAAGAAAGTTTTTTTGATTTTAGTCAGGCCCGATTCTAGCTTTTTCATTTTAGGGGGGCAAAAAAAACTTGTGGGGGGGCAGAAAAAATTTTTGCCGCCTTCGGCGGCAAAATTAGCCGTGACCTTCGGTCACGGCAAAAAATATACATGTACAACAATAGAATCCATGTTCAAAATTTTTTAACAAATTAATAGTAATTTGTTATATTCTTAAATTAAAAAAATGAGTTTATAAATTGAATATGTGAATTAAAATTAATTGTTTTTACTAAATTGCTTAAAAAGATATGAGATTTGAATTAATTGTAAGTATAATTTTATCATTTGGGATCATTGCGCATGAAAATTAAAAATATGATATATATGATTAATAAAAATAAATTATATAAAACTTTGGTTTTTAGATGAAAAGTGAAATAAGATTGATTATCATGAAAACAAAATGTATAATTATGCTAATTTGGAAAATGATATATGAAAAAACACTGGTTAAATATAACTTGTTATTAATATTAGGGTAAAAAATTAAATAAAACATGGACATAAATAATGCGCATAAAAAAAGTTTGCAACCAAGTTAAAATAGTAAGCAATAATTAGCAGATTATGAGCAGTGTATTGTATTGATCAAACTATTTTATTTTAGAAGATTTTAATTAAATTACAATATTCATAAAAATTTAACGCCCCTAGTTAATGATTTTTCGTGTTCTAAAAGAACCAAATCACCTTTAAGCAGGTTCACTACTAGTCAGCTGTTATTATCCTTCTTAAAGAAGAAAATGTGGCCTCACAACTCGACGTTGAAGAGCCAATTAACAAACTTATAGGAAAAATGTTAAATAGATTAGAAAACGCATCATTGTAATCATATAAAAATTTAACAAAATCAATAGTAACACATTTTTTGTAATTATTAAGTTTCTTATTAAAAAAATTTTTTGGCTACGTCAATTTCTTTAGATAATAAATTTTTATGAATATTACTTATTTTTAAAAGAGGCTCTAATTTATTTATATCTAAAATAAAGGTTAATCAAATTTATAAAGGGAATCTAAAGATTTTAAACAACTATTATCGGTAAAAAATCTATTATCAAAATATAAACAAATCAATAATATTAAAAGAAATACTTTTTACTTCATCATTAATATTTAAAATATTTTCAAACTTATGAGTAGAAAAAATAAAAATCAGAAAAATCTTTAGGTTTAGTTTTTTATCCATAGATAAATTATTGTCATTTAAAAAAATATTAATATCAAAACAATTTTTGAATAAATCTTCAAATGTATATTTATTTCTTAATTGTTTAATTTCTAACAAACAATGGTGTATTAAATCAGAAGTTTTAGAAACATAAATCGTTCTGCATTGAAATTGATATATAATTATTTTTAATGAATAAAATTAATTTTTCGATTAAATACAAAAAAATAAATAGATGATTATAAATATGGTCAAAAACCCCAATTCGGCCCTGTGACCTGAAGATATAAAAGTTTTTTTATTTTTAATTTTTAAAAGAGTATTAATATTTTTGTGCAATTTTTAAAACAAACAATGGGCAGGTAGTGACCACACCACCAATGGGGCAACAGCCAGTATGGTCCCGCATTCACTAACTACCTTGATTGCATTATGTTGAAAAAATATATGAAGGGAAGAAAAATTATCAAAAAAATCTTTCCCTTCACTTAAAATAAGACAATCTTTTACAACAAGATGCAATCGGTGGTTAAAGCAGTGAATATACGGGACATGGTGTCCAGCTATTTTGCTAAGAAATACTTGAACACCATTTTTTTCCCGGGCATTACGTTCGCCCCATCGTAGCATTGTGCGATCAGGTTCTTTGGTTCTAGATTATATTCTAACAAAAGATTGTTGTTAACTGAGAAAATTTCTTAGGCATCAAATTTATGAATTGGTTTCACAAATATAAAGCTTTCTGTAAAATCAAATTTTTCTATATATTTCTGTTAGTTTGATCTCTCTTGCGTAGAAGTATTAATGAATAAAAACACTTTTAAAAAAAGTAAATATTTTTAAGATAATTTTTTTTAGATATTTTTGACGGAGCAAATTTAATTATATTATGTGGAAGAAATAAAATTACTATGTATTTTTTTTGGGGGGGGGGGGGGGGGGGGCAAATTCAATTTTTTTGGGGGGGGGGGGGGCAAAAAAAAAATTACTATATTTTTTGGGGGGCAAATTCAATTATTTTTGGGGGGGGGGCAATCAAAAACTTTTGGGGGGGCACTGCCCCCCCAAAAGGGGTCTAGAATCGTGCCTGATTTTAGTAATACATCTTGTATCTTATGTTTGTTTAAACAATTTTGTCTTTAAAAAATAAACTCTGTTTTTTTCCATTTTTTTACATATATGGAATTTTTAATGGTTGTGGCAGGCTTACAAAGTTTAAGAAAACGGTGTACGAATTAAAACTAAGATAACAGATTTGTTCTCGCAGAAATTCGCTGATCTGTGTAATTGTAAACGTTTAGCTATAGAAGTTTAAACTGCTAGAATTATGACTACTGCATTTCAAAGTTTTTAAATGTCTATATAGTGTAGATAATAGCTAGGGTGTTATCTAAAATATATATGAAAAAAATACCTCTCTCATCAACTTCTACGGTAATAGTGGAATAATAAGTTATATAAAAAGGTTCTAAAAACGTTAATAGAAATACCAATAGGGTAATACACAACAATATAAAAATACCAAAAATCTGATTTTTAACGCATTTTAGAAAAAAGCAACTACCAAATTTGAGCATAATAAAAGGAAAACAATAAAAAAATAATAAAAAAATTGTTTAATTTAGTAGTCTAGAAAATATATTAAAAAAATTATAAATATTTTTCTCAATTAACGTTTAAGAACTATTATTTGTCATGCATCCTCGCAAGATTTTTAGTTAAAATTGATTTGCGCTTATTAAACACACCAGTATCAAAATTATTAGATTTCCTATTATATTGAATCCGATGTTATATAAATACACAAGATAAATATTTTGTTTTAATAAGTCTTGTCAAAGTTTTTCACAGGCTAAATCAAAATAGTTAAAAATAACCTAACTATAAATAAATTGTTTAAGTGTTAATTAAATTTATATGGAAAATAAAGAATTATATTAAGTATTTGGACCATCTTATTTTTCCCTATTCATATTCTATCTTTGTTTTGGCAATTTTTTTTGGCATTATAACTGATATATTTTCTTGACCAATATAAAATGTTTATACAAATAATCAAAGATAAAAAAAGTTTAGATCCTTTTTTTAAAGATCGAAATCACTGTTAAAGTTAATCAATTTTCTAAAAAAATTGCCAATAGAAGAGTTTATAGATGGAGAAAAGAACCCAGTTTTTTGTTTACAAAAAATATTATAAAAAAATTAAAATTAAAAGACATAATCTATGGCAAATATTTAATTGTTGAAAATTTTACAAACAAAAAAATAAGTTGAGCCAAAAATGGGCTTTTTATTTGCTTTGGAACAATCGATCATTATTTTCGTGACGGATTGTCGAAAATGTTAACATGACCAAAAATTAAAAATTGGAAAAACCCCATTTTTGGCTTATATTTTTGGGTTTTTTTTTTATAAATTTAATAACAAGAAAAAAGATCAAATATATAAAACTGCAAATTCGTATGTTTGTCTGAACAAATTTTTTGTTTAGGAAAAAATATTTGTAAAAAAATGACCTCTTCCCTTCTCTCTCTTTAGGCAATGTCGTTTCTATTCAGAAATGAATATGAAAAACACTTTATATAAAATTTGCAATATCGCCTTGGCGCTAATATGCGTCCTATTCAAAACATGAATTTTTACAAACCTGGTGGCGGAAGTACTAATTTATAAAAAAATAATATTTAGAAAGTTTAAAAATTCCCAAAAATGTTAACGGTTTTAGATTGTTTTTAAATAATTAACTAATTAAAATAGGGTGTATATTGTATAATTCAAAAAATATCATAATGTTCAAAAAAAATTAGAAAAATACGTTATTATTTTACAAAATTTTTTATTTACCTCTTAACGCTTCTTCACGCAAAATATCTGAACAATAAGAAAAATATATTTTTATTGAATATACAATCGTTGCCAATACAATAATTGATTTTATCTAATGTCCCACAATAACAATCTTAATTTTTTAAACTCAAAGGCCCTCTCATTTTCGAGTGTTCAACTTTAATTCGATAACTCATGGACAGGCAAAGTTGAGCTAGTAATCAATAAATTACATATTAAAAGATTGTTTTAGCCCCCGGCTATGTGATTAAAATACGGTTTTTTTTATTTTAGTATATAATTTTAACGATAAAAAGTATACATATTTGTAAAACCAAAGTACCTACTGTCAAAAACGAATCTTACAATATTAGATGATTTTAATCCTTAAAATTTTTTAGCAAAAATTAAATCATTTTTATCGATATAATTTTTGCAAAAAAAGGTTCAAGATTTATGCTAATCAGCAAGACGAATCAATTTTTATAATGTATAAATTAATCTAATATGTTTACAAAATGCTTATGGATCTACAATGTTTAATAAGGTGTCGATTTTAAATTTTAACATAAAAATTGGCTGTTATAATATTTAGATTATGTTGAAATGATTAAAGCTATATAACTATATGGATTTATATATAAATTAAGTTTTCTAATTATATTTAATGAAGTTGCATGAGGTTTAAAAAAAGTGTGAAAAAATTAAAAATAAATTATTAGATTTTTTGAAAAAAATTAAATTCGCTATAAATATTTTTAAAAGTACTTTTTTTAAAATTAAAAAAAAAATTAAAATAGTTGGAATATACGTTATTTTGCAATTTATAAGAGTTAAACTATTGTATATTATTTTTATATAAAATAATTTACCCTCAGTTACAGGAACTTGTCTATTAGCAGCTAAAATTACAAATATATAAATTGGCTTTATCCTTTACACGGGCGTGCTTAGATTAAGTATCATTTTTAATTGCCAAATCTCACTTATGAATTTGCAACATGAGCCCATATATATGAAAGATTATAGAAATTTTCACGAGGGGTGGGGGGGGGGGAGGGGGAAGGTAAATGCTAAGTGTTTACAAGGTCTTTTCTATCATATTCTACTACAACTTATGGATTGGTAGCCTAAATGATTAAACTAATCCGTCCCGTTCTTTTGGACCAATGCGTTAAGCCAAAACCCAAAAAACCTAAAAATATTCAAAAAATATCACAAAACACCTATAAAACACGGCAAAAATGTTATAAAGAGTTTTTCTTTATTTAAATAACTTAACAGATAGGCATTAAATATAGGTTATATAGTGATGAAGACATTACTAAAATAATTAATTTAGTGATTCTTTTAGAGCCAAATTTTCTTTTATAATAGATGAACAAATGCAGGGAATAATTTTTTAGCTGAAATCAATATCTAATTTTGTTTTAATATTATTACTAATTTGCATTAATAGTTTTTAATATTTAATTCAGAATAAGTATATACAGTGCTATTATGGTTATCCACAATTTGTAATTAACATCAAAATTTAAAAAATATTTATTTTTTTTTGTTTATATTACTTAACTTGGTGATTTTGTTAATGTTTTTATGGTAATAGACATATAATTTAAAATATCCTACCATTCGTTGCAATTTTTCCAAGATCTAAAATTTATATATTCAAAAATATTTTCAAAGCGGTAAAAATAATGCATTATATATAAAATTCAGGACCATTATTAATTCTTCGCCGCCCCCTCCCTTAGCGGACATTTATAAATAACACAGGTCAACAAATTTTTGAGATATATGAGCACAGAGCCTGCCATATTAATTTAGGTATTTTATAATCGATAACCCTAAGTCTGTTATGAAGAATAAAAATTTTAAAATGTAAAAAAAAACAAGATTCAAAAAAAAAATATATTGAATTATTTTTTGCATATTTACCACACTAAATTGTTAAATTCTAACTACTAATATTGTGAAAACTCATAGTAAATAGGGTCATATATAAATTGGGGTGCCTTAAATAACGATCTGAACGTTAAATAATTTTATTTCGGTTAAAAAATTTAATTTACAAAGGATTTTAAAATTATTGAATTTTTTATTTCTAGAGTATTGTGGTCGCAAAATGTGTCATTGTTAAATAAAGTTATTTTTTTCGAAAGCGTAAGAAAAAAAACTGATATAAAAGAGATATGGGTCTTCATTTAAATTTTCATAAATTATTTTTTTGACATTGTCGACCTGTAAGAATTTCTACAATTTAGTTTTTAAATTATATATAAATAATGTTTTGCTTTTATGGCGCTACTGTATACATTACCAGCTTTTTTATGTAAATATTAATTATAATTAATATTCATAAATTCTAGAAATTAAGAAAAATTGATTAATTTTTAAAAAAACAATTAAATTTTTCTAGCCTAACTAACAGCTAATCAAATTATATATTACTATCCATGCACTTCTGCATATCTAAAATATATAAAAATTTAAATATTATAGTTGTATATTTGGTTCGCATATAAACACATATTGAATCTTCCCAATTTGATAAAATATTTTGTCTTTTATTTTATTACTAAAAATAAGGTTATAATTTTTGAAAATTTGTCATATTTTTCGGCTTTGACTCATTTACAATTTATATTATTTTATCACATATTTGGCAAATATTGAACTTATAGAAGCTTTTTCCCTCTCCTCACAGTTATTTCCAATGTTAATAATCTTATTACTAATAGGTTATCTGATTACCACGCCATGCCTTTTTAAAATTATATTTGGAAATATTGATTAGAAAAAAGTTTTAAAAAAAAAGCATTATGAGAAAAATTAAATTATAAAAGACTACGCTGAGATTATATGACATGTTTTTAGACCTAACTTTATTGGTGTTATATCTTCCTACTTTCAATTGTCAGGTTTTAAATATTATTTTAATTTTTTTTATATTTTTAATTAAATCGATGGCAAACAAGTGATTAATTGATTATTATTTTTAGAAAGAGGTCATGCATACGAAGTCAGATACTCGAATAAAATTTATTATGCACAGATAATAATTATGTAATTAGTTGCGAATAATTGTCAATAAATATCGGTTACCGGTTATCGTTTTTTTCATGACTTTGTATATAAAAAATATAATGGTTATAATAACTAACGCTAATTTGTAAATATTAATCTAATAGGTTTTATGATTAAATAAATTAAAAATTTTATATCCTAAACTTTAATGGCATTTTTCATGCAACATTTGAGTATTAAGGAAAAGTTTTTTCAAAACCGGCTCAAAAAATATTTCATTTTTTTTTGCAAAAAAAATTTGAGGCAACTTTGCGCGCATGTATCATTAAAAGTATTGTAGCTAGAGTCATAATTTTTTGTTCATTTTGAAGGGGCTAATTTATAATCAAAAAAGTTTTAAATTTTTTTTAAGTAATCAAAAAATAAAGTCAAGATTTAGACTTAAATAGCATAGCTCTGTATCCTTGTATTTTTATTTAAATTTACAAAATGTTTAATTATGTTTATAAATATATGAATTTTAAAGTATGGGACTGGCATGATTAATAGTATTCAAAGGAGCAATTATGGACCATAATAGTTTGATTTATTTGATTAATACTAATTTACAATAAAAAGTGAACCTCAAAACCAATAAAATTAAAATTTTGCCTGTTTTTAAAAATGAAAAGTGCATATTATTGAAATATTAATAATATATCAAAACCAGCTTTTATCAATGGATTTTGACGCATCTACAATAAAAATACCAAAATTTGCCAAAAACAGCAAATTTTCAGGTGTCAAAAAATTAACGTAGATTGTATTCGTATGTATCTTAATTTTTAATTATTTTATTTATTTAATAATATTTAGAACCGACAAAATCAGTTAATTTACCTGTTTAAGTGTTAAAAAAATAGAATATACGTTATTTATAGAAAATCTTAAAAGAAAGAGATAGAAAAATAACAAAAAAAAGGATAGTAAGAAATTTTTAATTATTTTAATTAATTTTTTTATTATAGTATTAAAAAGAATTTTGTGTAAAAATTTGCTAGGTTGGAGAGCCCAAATCATATGCCTATAGAATTAAATCATGGTAATATTTTTATTTTTTAATAAATGCACCTTTAATTTGAAACAGTAAAATGTAGATGGAACTAAAATTGTTAGTTTTTAAACACTAGGTCGACTAAAATTACATTGTATGCCTTTTCTAAACAATTTCTAAAACGTATTTGGCTTTTGTAAAAATTATTAAAAAATATTGAATGTCTATATTTTTGGGTCTAATATTTAGTTTCTAAATTTATTATTGAAGCTGATTTTGGCTTTTATTATCTTTAAAAGTTGTTATACTCTAAAACTAACTTGTTTTATGTATTTATAAAATCAACATAACCATGCCACCGTGTATCGTATATTATTTGACTTTTTACGTTTATTATAAGTTTGCTAATATGCATATAAAAAAAATTTTTGTTGAATTTCAAAGAGGCCATATTTTAATTTACCATTTTTAACAGTAACGTTTTTGTGTTTGTTTTATTTAGAAACTAAATAAATTTTTACAAACTATTTAACCTTATTTTTTATTAAATCCCCCCAAAAATTTTTTTATACAATAAATTTAACAAATTTTCTGACTTTTTACCGAGGATAAATAATGAAAATTCTATACAACTTCAAATATTTTTTTTCAAATTAAAGAGGACTAGTAATAGTTAAAGTTAGCATACATTTAAGTTTTTATTTTACCAAAATCCAATAAACTTGGCAATTGTTTTCATTTAATAAAAAGCCATTAAAATGGGTGTAATATATGTTTTAACGAAGCTTTATGTATAAAAGCATTTTGAAATTTTTAAAATGGTGTGGTAGTGACCCAGAAAGTCGGCTTTGAATAAGAGTAACTACTGAAAACTAAAAATTTTTGATCTACATTTCATTTTTTCCAAAACTAACAATAGTATGAATCAAATTAATAAAACTGTTATAACCTAATATAATTGCCACTAAGTATAACTTCTAATATATAATCAGATATGATAAATTTTAATATAGTGCAGGAAATTTTTGTCTAAAAATCAAAAATAAATTATTTTTTTTTGATTTTTTTTATAAGTTATGTTGTCCCATAATTTTGAGTTGACATATTAATAATGGATACTAAGGACTGTATTACAGCAATTTATCAAGAAATTTAAAAATAAATTTTTTTATTTATATCATATTAAAAATTTTTAATTGCAAAATTTGAAGTAAATTTTTTACATTTAAAACCACATGCAAGAATTATCCTCTTCAAAATAAAAAAAAATTAAGTCCCTAGCTATAATACTTTTTGACTTATAAACCAAAGTTGCATCAAATGTGAAAATTTATCTTCCAATTTTTTTTCTTTTACCCCTATCTCCGTCATCACTTCCGGTCAAAAAACATTCCAGATTAAGAGATTTCTTTAGATACTACCTCCACGCAAAATTACAGCCAAATCAAAAGGGGTAACCCGGTGATTGAGGTGGAATTGGCGATATATTTAATTTGATAGCAAATATGCGTGTGTATATAGTAAAGGTATTTTAATATTACCCCCACATCCCTCCTCCCGGTTTCCTTAAAAAAATATATGTATATCAGTGTGCCTATAAATTATATTTAAATTTTACATTCCATCATGTCTTGGGTAGCTTGACAATAATGATTTGAAATACATAAAAGTGTATTATTATTATTTTAAAATATGGGTAATAAAAATTCTTAATACCAAGCGTATTATAATCGCGGAGATAAAATTTGCCAAAAAAAGGTGCCGACCTGCCTTATTGTGCTGGACCTGACGGACAAAGCAAGGATCAGGTCTTAGTTTGACAAAAAGAGTTTTTAATTGGGACAACAAACCAATTCTTATGAATTTATAAGAACTTGAATTATTACACAGGTCAAAAATTTGAGAGTTAAAAGTTAACCACCGAGATCAAACCTAGGAAATCAGACTTAGTCAATAAACATTGGAAATTGTAGAAAAAAAGGTCAAACCAAAAAAAGATTCAAGTAATAAAATAAATTGAAATTTTATTTTTGCACACTAACAATAGTTAAAAAAATTAAATTTTAAATAATATTTTTATTAAAAACCGATAAAATGTCGTGTCACATTTTATTTTGTATTATCTAAATGGCGATGTAAAAACTTGATTTATTAAGTTTATCTTTATTTGTAATTATAAATACAAGTTACAAGGGGATTTTATATGCAAAAAAAGATTTTTAAATCTATAGGGTATATTTAGATCAACTTAGTCAAAAAAGCCATTTTTTGTTATAGACGGGCCCTAAGGAGCCAAAGACGGATACTAGAAAACAAAAAATAGAGATTTGGTCATGCATTCTTTTATATTTTCTTAAAATTCGCGTTTCTGATATTATTTGTTGACCTGTGATACAACACTATAAGAGCAATATTTAAACGTAATTATTTTTAATTTTTGGTCATTTTATACTTAATCATTCTTTTGCTTAATGACTTTTTTATCGTAATTACTTGATTTAATAAAAATCCTCCTTCCAACAGGAGGACCAAGTCAAGTCATAAATTTAATCAGACCAATTATAATCTATTTTTTAAAATTTTTGTATTTTTGGATTATAAAACGCCCTTTTAAAATTTTTTATTCATTTTATGTTTTGAATATGATTCATAAAATAACTTAAACTTATACGTTAAAAGGAAATAAATAAATTCTGAAAAAAACAAAAAATGTTTTACTTAAAAAATGAAATTTTTATATAAATACATTAGATCAAAATTAATTTCCAAATTGTATGAGCGCGCTTTTGTAAAACCAACTAGAAAGCCAACAACTTAATTTAGCTGACTAGGTAAAAAAATCGGTTGGCCAAATTTTAAATTTATTTTTGTTTGAGCATGATCCCGACCAAAACTGATTAAAGGGGAAAGTTTTATGTTTTTTTTCTTCCATATATAAAACTTACCAGAAAAAAATGCCGTATTTAACATTGATTGATTTGCCAAAATGTAAATCTTTACTCATTAGTAAAAAACGGCATTTAGCCAAACAAATTTAGTCAACGTAGGTTGTATTTTTCATTTTGCATTGAAAAATAATTATATAAGCTTTTCTTTATAATAAAACATCCTCATTTAAAATTCAAAGAATTAATATTATTTACCACCGGCTGGATTTTCTTCACCTAAAAACAAAATTTATAAATTTATCGAATTTATATATAAAAAGCAACAAGCCCCGTAATTTGCCTGCAAACTAAAAAATGGTTGTGTCATATCAAGATTACGAATTAACTTCGTTTGAAAGACAAACCATTTAGTTTATCAAATTAATTATTAATTCCTTATATACAATTAAATTTATCTAAATTATATAGTTAATTATCAAGCATATTCATGTTTTTAATTGAATGCTCAAAATTTATCTTCAAACAAAAAAATATGTACACTTGATGTAACAAAATTAATATATATAATATTTTAAAATTTTTAATGAAATTTATAAAATTTAAAAAAAAAATTTCTTTTGGAATGTTCTTATTAGGCAGCACTTGTTAATATTAATTAAGACTTTGTGCTAAAATAATGACAAGTATGTTTAATCTAAATTTTGATGAAACTGGTGATTGATTTGTGTTAATATAAAGAAGTAATTTAATGATTAAATTTTAACCATTTGAATTATTCTGTGATTTGCTATTTATGATAGCTGATAAAACACTATTAATTTGGTCACGACTACGTTTAAGGACAAACCAATTTTAATTCAAATAAATATGTTTGATTTGTAATTTGTTTTAAAGCACAATCCCTTATTTGTTGTGTTACTGCGCCTCGTTTAAAATTTATCTTGTATTGTTTGGAATGCAAATTTATTTTGACAATTGCAATATATATCTAGTGAATATAATTTTTCTGAATATATTTTTTCAAAAATTTTATATTGTAAACAAGTAAGTAGCCTCTAAGTGTTTTCATGAAAAAACAATTAAAAATAGCTATATCTTATGGTATGTTTGCAATTTTAAATAAAATAATCTATTTTTTTTAATTAATTAATCGGTTTAACACATACCTTGAAACACTATATGAATAAAAATTTAGAATTATATTCCAATTAATCATTAAGTAGTAATAGAGAAAACCGGACTTTTAGTTATTTTTTAGATAATGCCACAATAAATTTGTAATTATAACTTTCACTTTTATTATCTTTTTTAATATATTTTTTAGCATATTAACGTCAGATGCTACTAACAAAATTGTCAATGTGAAAATTTTTAAATATAGCACGTGTATAGCTAGTTTTAATAGTTTAGCAGCAAATTAAAAGATGTATTAGACATGCTAAACTACCTTTTATTATTTAAATGGCTCTATTTTTATAATTACTTTCGTATCTGATATTTTAATTTACATAATTTAATATATGATTCCTATTTATTTAATAATAACGAGTATAATTAAAAACAAAAAAAACTGATATTTTTGTTTCGTTTGTTATATAAAATAAATAATAAAGTTCATGCCCAAATATATTTTAACAGATATTGTTGAAGCTATAAAAGTTGTTTTTCTTGAAATTTAAGACATTACCATAATTATTTAACAAATTTCTTAATGTATTGGCTTACAATTGACAAATCTTTGAGGAGTATCTAAATAAGAATATATAGGTATTTATATACAATTGCCTCTTTTACATGGCCTTCATAGTATACATTTTTTAACATATAGTTTAATTCAAATAAACAATATTTTTAAAAATCAAATTAAAAATGGTGCTATAAGTTTAAGGAGTGTCGTAATTTATTTTATATCCATATAACAAAGCTAATAACCAATGTTACTTAAATTATATAAAAATTCGAAAAAAAAATATATAAAATAGGCAAAAATACGCACAATTAATTGATTTTAGCTATTTAAAATCTGTTTAAACTTACATTCAATTAAATAAAAAATATAATGTACTTAGGGGTGCTAAAATAAATATAATATACAAAGTGGCATATATTACAAAGTAAAATTGATTTTAAAAAATATACATGTAGATAAATTGAAAAATTTCTAGTACAAAAATATTTAAATATGTACTTAATTTAAGGCACGTTCAAAGTTAGCTCGAATATTCTTAACTTCAAAAAAAATTTATTGGACATAAAACGCATTATTGCATGTCGCATATTTATACCATCGCATGCATTTATTCTGAAATAAAAGTTACTAAAAAAAATAAATTAAAAATTTTTTTTTTTATATATTTTTTGTGAATAAACTCTTAACGCATCTATATTTATCAGGTATGTTTGAAGAATGTTTTTTTTTTGATTTAAAAAAAATATGGTTTAGCAGTAGTAATCTGCTATATATAATAAATTCTTCTAGTCATAAATATATCCATAAAAATAACATCGCTCCTGAATATTGCAGCACGTAGGCTTTGCAACACTGGAAAATTCAAGGGCCAAGTCCATCACCCACTAAAAAACCTTGCCGTCAGTGGCCTGAACCTTCTAAAGAACAGGCTTTAGGAATTTTATAGATCTAAAAGCAAAAATGAATTACGATTTTGTTGGAGTCCGACTATATATACAAAGGACAAGTTCAATTTAAATCTAATAGAAAAAAATGTTTTACAGATGTTATGTGTATAAAATTGTAAGAAAACATTCAAAAGTAAAGCTTTCCATGCCTTTTTTAGAAAATAATGTTACAAGGGCGCGTTTAAAGTTCAATAATTTAAAAATTCAAAAAATTTTTTTCTTGACATATAACAAATTTTTACACAAAAAGTCATTTAGCAAAATTTTTCTAATAATTTTTTTTACATTTAAAATAATTTTTGAAGAATTTAAAATAAATGTAAACAATGATAAACTCTAAAAGAACTCTAAAAAACTTTAACATTTTTTAGAATGGGTTTATGGGTAAATTTTAATTTTATAAATTTTTTTTTTCAATATACATTGCTGAAAAAAGAAGATACACAATGGCCGTTAAAATTCGATTTAAGCTCATTGCCAATCATTGATGCTTTCTCACGAAGGCTTAAGTTTAATTGCATCCATTGACGAAATTTTTCGGAAAATAAATGTACAACTACTTGCTACTGAAATCCTTTAGAAATAGGATTCACGATATGCCAAAAAAAAAGCTTAGGCTAAAGACCCCGGTGTGTCGGTAACGTTAATTGCTCACGAGGAATTTAACATTTAAATAAAATCAGAAGGTCTCTATATTTTATGTTTTGATATTGTGTCCAAAAAATCCAAGCGATTTTTTTCAGCTCAATTCAATTTAAACGCCTTACGCATCGGGTGGTAACTGTGAGTAATTTTTGAAAAAAGACGCTTCTCACTAAATAAAACCATTAATACTGTAAAGATTCATTACCTACTGTTGGCATTCGGGCTAAATTAAAATAATTCAACGATGAATATATTTGTATTTCATTAAAGAGCTGTCGTAATCGACAATTACAAAAGATATTTATCGGTGAGTCAAAATAGATTAAAAAGGATGATAGCTCAAAAAAAATTTTGACTATTAGGATGAAATGTATTTATGTATTATGTTTTTTGATAAAAACAATTTTTTTTGAATAGTCAAGATGGTTAGTTAATGAGATAAAATTTATATAATTTTTAATTTAATTATATAATATTAACTTACATTTTTTTGGTTAAATAATTATTATTTCCACTTTATATATTATAATTCAATCGAATTTACTTTGTAGAGCTTCGGAAAATTCTGTTGTGAAAAAAAAAGATAAAACATTATAGTTATTGCACATAAAGAACACAAGGTGGGATAAAAGATATGGGAGATTATTTGATTTATAAGTAAATTGCCACCTTAAAAGAGTTTATACGCTTATTTTAGGCCATGACACATTTTATATTTCCAATAAAGTGAAAATAACTTATTTTAATTCATGATCGTATATAAATTGAATTAAAGCATTAGCAAATAAAGCGTTAAAAATGAGTTAGTCGAAAAAAGCAAACCAGTTAAATATACCGCTGGACTTCTAAACTATGAATTTGTTAATTTTATTTGAAAAAAATAACAATGCCGGTTGACCTTATTTTAAAGACCTGTACAGGTAATAAGCGATGCCTATTAATCCTTTTAATTTATTTGTTAATAGTTTTTAACCCCGTAATTAAATGTTTTAGGTGACTTGTGTATTCTAAAATTCTATTCTAGCATTAGTGTGCCTTGTATAACGCAAAAACGCTCTTCTTTGGAAAATTATTTACATATTAATATCTTTCAAATTAAAAATTTTCATAATTTCTGTAACTTTTAAACCATCTAAATTTTTTTATCGGTTTAAAAAATGAAAAATAACCTTTTTATGGCAAATTCAATACCAAATGGACACACTGGAGCCAAAGATATATATTGACTTTAATCTACAAAAAAAGGTGTATTTTGTCTATCTTTTTGTATTACTCTTATTTTTTTATATCTTTGAAATATTTATGGTTAATGAGTTTGTGCTAGGAACCGATGGGTAAATTGATGAAAATATTTGTATTGTTTGATTTGAGTTTGCCAAAACTACAAACAGGGATAAGGTCAAAATCTAACTAACATCAAATATAGAAAAGCTCGATCTAGACGTAATTAAGCGCTCGGTATTTTGCATAACATTTCTACATAATTTAACTTTTTGAATGAATAACGGCATGCTGCTCTTGTCATTACATTTTTTGTGATTTATAAAAATCACGCTAGCAAGTATTTAAAATTTTATAATTCACTAATTTGAAGTATAATAAAATTAAAAAAAAAATAAATATATTATTACTTTCTCCAAGATTTTCGCTAACTATATCAAAATAAAACAATATCACAAAGTGGCGACTTTATGGCTGAATCCATGATCCACATAATAAAATCACAAAGTTTTGCTTGGGCACTTTTATGTACAAGTAAAAACACTTTACCTCTATCAAACAAATAATTTTAAGGTAGTCCAATTCAATAGGCCGGCACAGGGGCCGCCAAAAGCCATGACCTATATAATCTAGAATTAAAGAATTTGATCGCATAATGTTAAGTTACATGTACAAATATTTTATTACAAAATATATTTTTTGCATATCTAAAGACATAATTGTTAAGTTATGCAAAATTTTATATTTTATGCGGCAATCATTTTTGTTTAATATTAATTAAAAAAAAACAATTGGTTACTTACATTTATTGAGTTTTTTATAAATATATCTAATAGGATATTAGTTCTCAGGAAAGTATTTTACTCTAAACGTTAAAACTGCTCTATGTTTTTAATAGTTTAAAATGTAAAAATAATATGCATATTATGTCATTAATATATCTATTAAACGCCCTTACATAAAAGATTTTATGATAAATATAAAAAGTTTATTATTACGAGCCATTTTGTTTATTGCGCGAGGGTGGTTCTAGCAAATTTTATTTTTTAGTTTTAGGCCAAAGTGCACAAATAACATATTTATTGGTAGTGAAATTAGAGAAATAAATATAACACAAATAAAAGCGGCTAATTTTTAAAATAACATTTTTTTATTATTCATTAATTCATGCATTTTATAAGTACATTTGCGCTTTTGCTACTATATTTTGCTTAAATATAAGTATTTTGAGCTATGTCAGGACCTTTTGCATTTATGTATACGGAAAGCCAAATATATTTAATTTAAGAGTTCTTAATTTTTATCTATTTATAATATATTGTATAAGTATATTTAAAAAAATACATAAAAAACTTACATTCTTTAACTGTATGCATTGCTAATTAATTAAATATATAAATTAATAATGTTTTTAAATCATGTTTTTTTGGTTGCAAAAAAAGCTGAAAAAATAAAACAATTATCGCAAAAAAACCCTACTCTTACTCTATGATTAAATAAATGACAATAAAATTTAACCTAAATCATTTATAAATATTTTTTTAATTTTTACTAACATATGAAATCAAATTTTACCATACCTCATATTTTTAGTTATTCGGTGTTAAATTTAAGATTTTTCAATTTTTAGGGTATATTGGGCTTCTATTTCATAAAACCTAATAGTAACAAAAGTTTAAAAATATATTTAGATAACAAAAACATTTGTTTAAATTTATCAAAAACATTAATTATTTATACAAATTTTTTAAAAATATCTAGCAATTTTTAATATTTATATCAATACCAAATTAAAAATAGATACAAAATTTTTTTCCCTTTTTAGATTCGTAATTGTTCTATTTTTTTTAAATACTTTTCATACCAATGTAGAAGGTGAATTCTAATTTTTGGATTTACTAGATTTATCTCAAACTAAGTGCTGTATTTAAGAAATTATATTTGCTTAGGAGATTGAAATATCAAGAGCAAACACTTTTGTAATTACAAAAATTTTTTTTTTAATAATATTTTGGCAGAACGATAAAATAATAAAATTACCTTGATTCAAGCGTTCCAACTCTATATATTTTAAATATAAAAACTACAACTTTATTCTGCAACTAATTTGGCAAAAATGTTTTTTTACCCTTGTTACTCTATCTGGGAATTAGGTTTTTGATCATAAGCGTCAGATTAGGTTAAAAATCTGTTTTAAAATTTATTAAATATAACAGTCCTGTGCAACCCATTGACAGCAAAAATAAGGTTTTAGTTCTAAATTTATAATAAATGTTATTTTAATTAGAAAGCGAATATATTCGGTAATGCATGGAAATCCACCTACGGTCCACCTTAAGTTATCATTTAATCTTTAGAGATAGCTTAGATAATTCATAAATTGCTGATTATGGCATTTATTTGGATATTAGCCTTGGCTACCTATAGTCAAATAACAAATTTATTGAGTCAAGCGCTGCCTATATAGTGTAAATTTTCATGGAGGCCCAAACAAATTAGATGTGTAATTTAAAAAATGATTAAACTTTAAATTATTAATTTAAGCATTTTCCTTTTATTTGCAACGTAACTGTTTTTGCTAAATTTCGTCTAAAAAATTTGTGGGCATTTTATTATTAATACCTTTTTCTTACGGAATTAAAATGTTGCAGCTGATCTTTAATTAATATAAATCTCTTACGCCCTTGAATAGTTTCTCCCCAACCCAAATCTAAAGGAATAAATTTTTTTATATGATAAAAAATATTATTTGCTTTATTTTGTGCACAATGAATAATATTAGATCTTTATGAGTATCAATAGTGTAGAAAATATGCGAAGAATTTATCAGAAAATTTTGTCTATTTCTCCTATTATTACTCTATCTCTTATGTTATTTTTTATTTAAAAAAAAGCTTAAAATAATGGTTCAAAAAAATATATTAATTTAACATAAAAAAAATTCTTATTTCTAACGAAGTTAAAAAATTGCTTTTTTCAATTTTTGCCTTTTTTAAATTATAGCATAAATTATAAAATTTTTCGAATAATAGATTGATCAGATATTATGTAGTAAAACTAATATAATTGATATAATTATAAATCATACATCCTGTATTATTAAAAGCCTAAAAGTAAGATTACACTTTAAGCCGTTTTTTCTCTTTTCCAATATTTTGATTGCAATTTAATGCCAATAATTTTATTTAGACCTTTAAAAAAAATTATAAATTTTTTAATCAGACGAGGAAATTATTAATGATCAAGGGAAATAACCAAGGGAAAAAATACTTTTTTATTTATTAAACCTGAAAAAATAAAGGGTTTTGCTGTAATTAAGAAAATTTTATAAAGTTTAGATATTCTGCTTATTTTTGTATCTATTTATGTTGATTTTTATAATCTATCATAAAATTTTTGAAAAACAAAAATTTGAGTTTAGTCAAAAAATGGGTTTTTTCCCAGCTCTGAATACGACATTATTAAATATAAATATCAATATACTTGGCAATTTTGCTACGTTCAATGATAATAATACATTTGTTAGACATTCATATACATGGTAATATCGTGCGTTTTCCTTATTCCTATTTTTTTAAATAAACTATAAATTTGCAAAAAACTTTTATGCATTTTTTCGGCTGCTAGATGCAATAACAGCTGAATACCATAGCTAAACTCTTATACTGTCATAAATAATTGGTAATTATCATTATTTTTAAACTTTTTGATATTAACTATAGATTAAATAAGGGTATATTTTTTAATCTAATAATACAGTATATTGACCAAAAAATAGAAAAAAATTATTGACATTAGTTAGAAAAAAAAGAAGAAATCACCCTAACACGAAAACATTAATCCACTTTTGTTCCAGTCGGAAAGTTTTTAGTAGCACATATTAAAATCAAATCCAATTTTTTGTATTAATTTCTTCTAAGTGGCGCGTTATTTTGTTATAAAATTACAGATTTCATATATTTTTTTTTAATTTTTAAAAATAATATTGTTTTTAAATTTAAAATAAAACTAAATTATATTCATGTATTGGCTTAGCCTTAAAATTATATGAAGCATATAATAAATTACGTCTCCTTAAATTCCAATCCTCTGAATCGAATGAATCTAAAATAATTGCATTAAGATAAAAATGTAATTCTGTTTGATAACTAAGTAGTAAAAAGGTTTAATAAATATTTTGAGTAACCTTGAATAATAATTTTAGAAATTAGATGTACATATAACATATAATAAAAAATATAAAAAAAATGATTATTATAATCAAATCAAGTATTTCCATTTTTATTTAAAAAGAAATTACATCCACATTTAGATTATACAGAATTATACCAAATATGACACAATTTTTTATCAGTCCAAAATTAAAATATGATATTAAGTTTAAATTTTAGTTGTTTTACATCCAAAAAATATTTTCTTTCAACTTTTTGTGCAAATTTTAATGTTTATAGATAGCTAAAAATTGATTAAAAAAACGATTAATAGGCTAACGAATTTTATTGCATTTATTAAGTTTGGTCACAAGAATAACTCATATACTACAAATAAATTATGTTATGCTCATGTTTTTCAAGACACTTTTTAAATGTTCAAAAATTAAATTTAAAATTTAAGAAGAATTTGAAAAGGTTATTAGTAAAAAATGTTTGCTTTGGGTCATATATTTAATTTTTCAACTACCTTCAGATCCCTCGTTGTCGCTATTGGGACTTTCTTCGGGTTGTTCACCCCCTTGTGGCCCGTTAGATTGTTGAGTAGCCTGTTGGACAGGTTGCTGAACCGTTTGACGACCTAGATATAAGAAAATAATTGAAAATAAATATCAAATTATCTACAAAAATTATTTTAATTTGCTTGGCATTGCGGCTTATTGAATTTTATTTTGTCGGAAATTAATTGATTCATAGATTTTTTGGATGCTTGAAATTTTAGTGTACGCCATGTCATTTTTGATATTTCCAGATCACATAAATCTCGGTAAGGTTATGCAAAACATTTTGTATAATGCCAGGGGCCAATGAAAGCGTCAAAAACGTTGATGTGAAAATTCATTATTTTTTATTTTACAGAAAAAAACCCAAAACACAGCTAAATAAGTGTTTATATTTAAAAGGGTTCACCTGCAAAGCAATAAGTAAATTTTAAAATATTTCAGCCCTACATATTGTGCTAACATGTCCAAATTGAAAGTTGTTTTTTGGAAAGTCAAATACAATAAAAAAAACCTCCTAATTTTTTAATCAATCAATGGTCGACTCTTCCAAATGCCCCCTAAGCAGTGACATATACCTATATGGAACAGGTATAGCGTTATAAATCAACCAATAATCATTTACAGCTTTAGGTCATGAGATGGCTTTTTAATATGATTTTATAATAGAGAAGCATTTTTCTCTAAAGCCCCAATGCCATTGAAGAACGCGTTGACAGTACATTAGTTGACAATGCTAAAAGTATGGCACGATTACATTTTCACTAGGTGAAAGACAAGCGTTATTTCGATAAAAACATTAACAACTTGCTTAAAATATAAAAAGAGACCTTCTAAAACACTTGTACCCATAAAAAGTTATATACAAAGGCCTCTTAATTTAAAACATTCACATGATAAAAGCCACCTTCAAAATGAAGCTTGGTTTTTTTACTAAAAAAACAACAAACTATTACTATTTATAAATCTGAATTTAATAATTTTTATATAGCTTCTTGATTAATTGTTATGTAACTCGATATAGAAAAAAATTTGGTTTAAAATACGAATTTAAACGCGGTCTTGAAACAGGTTTATGTAAGCTATACCTGGCAAGCGTTGAGTCCCAGATGTCGATGGTTGTGGATTGAATCCTGGTTGTACTGCTAAATTTAAATTTATATAAAATAGAGACGCTACCTGGAATATTTTCAAATTAATTCATTTATATTTTCCTCTATTTTTTTTACCTTATAATATTTTTTTTTAACTTTGAAAACATGGGTTTGTAAACCAAAAGTGAGGTAACTTAGGTCAACAAAATTTAATCAACTTTGCTTTCCTTATAAATTACAAGATATCATATTAACATTTGGTTATAAAATATTTTTTTCAATCTAAATATGATGATAATATAGAATACTATCAGTTTAAATTTAACAGTTTAGTTCATGTAAAAAAAATTAATTTTGTTGTTTAAATTTTTTTAGCATTTTTCCCTAAGCCATACAAATATAAAAACGGTAAACGGATTGAAAATCTTACGAGAGGTTTGGTTGTTAAAAATTGTTCATAAATCTTAAAAGATGAGCAGCTTTAACTCATTTAGCTAAATGGTGCCTCTTACAAGTAAGAATAGCAAATGCCGTTGCGGTCTTTTCTTCCAAAAATAAAAATATTCATACAAAGCTGCTGTGAATTAGGCAGTAACAAGCCTCAAATGCCAATAAACAAATATTAAGCACCTAGTATACATATTTTAAATTTAGTAGCCTATTATATAATACCGGCCTTTTGACGCACCCTGGGGTATTGGCCTATTCGGCCCATATGTAAGAACGTTCGTTGATAATTTGGCCGAAAGCGTAAGGAACCGCTTATATTTAGTCAGTAAATTGTTGTTTAACTATGTTAAAGCTTTAAGCTAATTAAATCCCAATCAATTTTTTGGTAATTTTTTTTTATAAATATTTATTAGCTATTACCACTATTTATACCGTGAGAAGTTGACGGTTGTGGAACGCTATTGATTTGTCCATGATCTAAGCAATAAATAATAATAATATCCGACAATCCGATCTGATGCTTATAATTTACAAAAAAAAGAAAAATGCAAAATATTTTTTTTATAATAATTAAAATTTTAAATAATTGCAACTAGTTAAAAATCACGTCTATATAATACCTGTTCTGATTCGTTTAGCTACAATAAAATTCAAATTTTATTTATTTTACAATAATAAATATGGGGAATAAAGTAAATCCCAAATGTTTTTAAATATATATAAGCATATTAAAAGACCAGAACTAAGGATTTATTTGATGTAATATAGGCTCCTATTGCCTCTTTTTGAAAATTTATATAGATATTAAAATTGAACACATAATTTTTATTTGAGGGGCCTTGCCATTTAATTTGTATTATTTTAAAAGTTTTTTGCATGGTTTTAGTAATAAATACTTTTATAGTTATTATGTAATGTTATTATGCTGGCATATATTTAATAAATTTTTTTTGTAAATACAACCGCAATATAAAGAAACATCATTTGACTAACGAAATAAAGAACCAAAATTTGAAACAAAATTAGCCAGCTCTATATTAATGAATTATGT
The DNA here is from genome assembly GCA_030555515.1 of Acutogordius australiensis. NCBI lineage: Eukaryota > Metazoa > Nematomorpha > Gordioida > Gordea > Gordiidae > Acutogordius > Acutogordius australiensis. Next base: position 45,460,423 of record CM060242.1, read on the forward strand.
AAGATTGTATAACAAATTTTAAAAATAAGAAATTATTTATTCTTTTTATAATATGCATTATGATAGAGCAATAGCTTTTATTTAGATATTTTTTGTTTCGACTAAAGGCAACTTTATTTTCCATTTGAGAAATTAAACACAAATAGACTTTAACATGCCGCGTTTTAGTATACATGGAGCCGTTTATAATGAAAACATTATATTTAATGATTAATATTAAATAATCTTTTAGACCAATTAAACATAGGCCACCGCTAGGGCAGGTGCAAAACTCAATTAAAAAATATTTATAACCTGGCGGTTCTTCTGTAAAGAATAAAAAATATTTTAAATATAAGGTATAAAATTAAAATTGACAGTCTAAGTTCGAATTCTAATACTGTTCTTATAAGATAGCGTTAATCTAATAAATGAGACCAGCTTTTATATTTTTCACTGTTTATTCACCCGTTGAATGAGGCATGAAATAGTGAATTTTTGCAAAGTAAATAACTGTCATATGCCGTTATATATTTATTTTATAATTTTATTAATTGAACATTTTTTATTTTGTAAGGCCATTAAAATTGGAAAGGTGTATTTTCATCTTTGCATATTGACCTGTAAGTGTAATTTTTGGTTTTGTGATTTTTGAAAACATATATTTCATTGTTAGGGATTTACCAAAGAATTCCTCGATCGGACAAATTGAAGTCAAGTAAACTTTGTAGTGTTTCATATTAAGCGACGCTGAGCCTGGTTAGTACTTATATGGATGACCACCAACGAACCCCATAGCCGTCTTTCAATTTTTTGGGAACCTTGGCCTAAAAACACCGTTGCGTGTTAAATCTTATTTAACTCTACGGGACCTGCTGTAGAGTTAAAAGGGACAAAGCCCTAACGGGTAAGCCGTTCTCTAATGGGAAAAAAAAAGTTTAGAATTTCTATACCACAATTTTTTTTTTCAAAGTCAAAAAAACTTTTAGAAAAATGAGTGTTAACGTAAAAATATAAAAATTTTGAATTAAGCAGTTATGAATTATGTCAAAGAGCCATAAATTGCTAAAATAACATTTAGTCTTGCATGTCGTTAAAAACTTTTAAATGCGAAGAATAATATGGTTATACATACCGTCGTTTTCTGAATCACTACCTATCAAAATTCAAAAATTTAATAATAATCAATGTCGGGTTAAATTGCCCATTATTTACTCGACTAAAACAAGTATAACTCCCGAGAGCTGATTAGCGACCCTATTAAGTAGTAAGCCCTTAAAAGATATGCCTAAAATATAGCTAACAACATCTAAGTCCCCGGCTCGCAAGTAAATTACATTATTTTACCGGACGGCAATGCATTACAAAAATTAAAGCTTTGAATTGCGCGCCCCTATGCGGGGACTGGTAGGGGGGTAGTAATCTCAAAACAATTGTTTTGTTAATACCGTTAGCAATATTTGTGATTTCAGCTTTTTTGAGAGTTATGAGTTAACTATAGAGACCAAACCTGCCATTAGGGTACATCAAATCCCTTTTTAATATTTATAATCCAAACTTCTAGCCCGAACAAAATAATAACTTTATTTTTAGTGGAAACGATTTTTGGACATCGTTCATCATAAAAAAATATAAATATTATTTAATTCATATGACGTTGAGATATTATAATTAGTTGCAAACACTAGAATTCAAACTTTTACTTTCGTCAAGGGATTGTTGGTCATTCCGAATTACATCAATTGGAGCTCGGTCGTTACCAGCAAAAATTCCTCCGGCAGTCCTTACGCCTCCGTATATGACTGGAACTGCACCTAAGCAAATGTTCAGATATAAAAAGGGAGAATGGTTAAATACAAACCATATCTGAAATAAATATTATTTATTACTTATGGACCAAAAAATTTGTATAATATCCACAACAAAACTGTAGCCATTTGCATGCAAGTTGCACAGACTAATGTTTTTAGTTATATAATTAACTAAACCAATAATTATAAAAAATAATTTTTTTGATATGGAGGTAATTATTTTTGCCTTTTAAGCAAACAACATTTTATCTTGAAATGCTTAAATCTCCAAGAAAATCATATTTGATAATGTATTTAGTGTTTGCAACATACGGTTGATAACCTAGATTTACAAAAATATTATAAATGCATATTTTCTACAATGTGGCCTTATCTTTCATGTTTATACCAGCCGCCATTGACGTAGGAGTAAGGGGGATCCAGCTAGTGTGCACCCCCCCCTTTTTAAACGATTATTTTTCCCATCATGTGGCGTTATAAATACTTAAGATGTATGGACAAACCTCATATTAGCCGTCTTAAAACTCAATACTTCCAAGCCTTACATCCAAGGCTGGGAAAAAAACTAAATAGGCTTTTTTTAACAAGTTTTTGAATTTTTTTCCCAAATGCCCACAGACTCGTGGGCATGGCAAAAAAAAAGCCTTTTTTTTGCTTGAAAAGGGGCATGTTTAAAAAAGGCTCTTTTTTTCAAAAAAAAACTTCTAGGAGCTTTAAGAAAAAATAACCCACCCATCATTTATAAAGAAAAAATCAAAATTTTTTGAAATTATTATGAAGAAAACATAAAATAGGCTTCTTTTTAAAAGCCACTTTTTGTGGGTTTTTTTTGAATTCTTATTTTGACCCTTTATTTGTGACCCCCTTTTTTATGCATTGTTTTCCCAGGCTTTCATACTTATTCATAATTTGTATGGTTAAAAAACAACAAATGATTATTATTCAGGCGTTTAAAGATAATATAAAAATTAGGCCTATAAAAATACCCTACCCACACCCCCCCCTCTCCTCCCTTACCCTTATAATCCTCATATCCTATTTTCTTTTATCGAAAAAATCCTTGGTGTACGGCTCGGGTAATGATGATTACTGAGGCTATGGAGTTCAAAAAATGAAAAGGTCAAAAGTGGCTGATAGAACCTCGAGACTATTTAAAGTAAACTCAGTTTAATTTAAACTAATAGAATTTAGACTTAAAATTTATCAATCTCCAACATCGATTAGGTTATGCAGGATATTTTGCAACAAAAAATGAAAATTAGTTTTTAGAGTTAAAAAAAATAATTATTTAAAGATGTATTAGCACTTTGTCATAAAATTTTTTAAATAATTATTACCTCATTTATTTTCATAACATTTTTTATAATTTTCGATGTTAAAGCAGGCCTACAGTGTTTGTACAAATAATCTAGGGGATTTCAATTAATAGAAGCCCTTTTGATAAATAAAAAAAATTTATTAAATATACTTAGATCAAAGTTTTATAAAATATTTTTTAATAAGGAGTCCAGTCATTAACTAAATAAAATTGAGAAAAAGTATTTTTTTTAAATTTTATTTATTTTGTAGGTAAAATTTTAAATTACGGCAATAGTAATATTATAGAATGATAGTGCAAAAGAAATTTTTTTAATATATTCTTATTTTACAATTTTCCTAAAGCTATGCTGGAATATTTCCAGAGACATACCAAAAATTAGTTGAGTGTGAACGCAACCACAGACACCATATTTATTGAAAAGTAATACAAATTTAAAAAAGCAATTGGCTCTCAAACCACAGCCAATTTGTTCAATCAACAAAAATATATCATCTAAAAGCGGGTTTTCGCTCATCATTAATATCTATGTAAGGATTCAAATTTATATTTTACAGAAAAAGTTGCCTATAAGCAGTATTTTACATCTTAGATCTAATGAGTAACATGTTATTATTCTTGGTAATGCCTAGCATTTTAATTATAAAACCACGTTCAAAATAATTTTTTTTAAAAAAATACTAAATATTATTTTAATTTTGTTAATGACTTTAATTTATAAATTTAGCAAATTAATTTTATTTAAAATCAAAGGTTTATAAGTTTATAAAAGAATAGAAAATATTTATTAAATTTAGAAATAAATAAAAGTATAGAAATTTTATTTTAATGCGCTAGAAACGGTTGCAAAAAGGGCAAAAATTAATTTTTGCCTAATCTTCTTAGCTTATGAATGAGTGTTGAGGTTTGCAAGAATGACAAAAGTAAACTTTCCCGTATTAAAAAAATGTGTTTTATCATTTACCCGCAGCTGCTCCGGCGGCGATGCCTATTGAAAGTGCTCCGGCTGGTGATGGCGCTAGGGGTGGCGGTATATATGACATCCCTGGAGGGAAAAATGATACCTCCGGTGGTAGATAGAGCTGATAGGGAGCATTTGCCGGTCCACCAAACTGTGACGGAGGAATCGGCGGTCTACCTCCAATCTGTTGTTGACCTAGGTTGTTAATTCCATTACGTGCCCTGCCCTGTTGCACTGAGGAATGATCCACTCTTGGAGCTGATTGTCCGGTACTTCCTGAACGTGATGGATGTTGTTGCAGATGAGACGAGGGTTGTTGGGATGGATTGTTAATCTGTTGGGATGGATTGTTAACATTGGTGGAGGAAGAAGGATTAGCATTTCCTCTTCCCTGTGATGAGGAAGAGGATGATGATCCTACATGTAGAACGAAAATTAATTAATTAAAAAATTAGTAAGGCTCTCACAGTGGTCTGCCTATAAGATTCATTTTAAGCATAGCTTAGAGTGCCGGACACTTTTAAATAAGAATATGAGAGTTTAAAACTAAATAAATGAGATAGCTAGATAAACTTTTTGACTTATGCAGTGGATTGACTCTGGAGAAGACGTATTTAAAGGTACTAAAGTGTATATTTTATGCAGAGGCGCAGAGGCTAAAGAGTTTGCAACAAAATAGAATTGTATGGCGGAGTGGTAAATTAAATAACAATTTAATTTTATTTAATGACCTTTGCTTTAATAATTTATTACAAATTTTTAGTTGTTTTTAGACCGATTTAATTGATTACGCAAATATAAATTAATTTATATTACTAACTTATTATTATATAATAATTTATATTACTAACTTATTATTATATAATAATTTATATTACTAACTTATTATTATATAATATTTATAACATTTATTACACCTTCAATTATACCTTTAAAATTTAATATAACCTCCTTAAACCTTTTTACAACCAAGATTGAATTTTTCACTTTATTAAATCAAAATTAATTTGTTTTTATATGTTTTTAATGTTCTTGTTAAGATTATATTAGACCTAACTAAAATCAAAGATAATATTAACCTGTTTTTTGAATGTTTCATACAAAGTTCAATTTTTAAGATAACATTAATATTGTACATTTTTATATATGTATAAAACATATGTAAATATTATTTTATTTTCAGATGAGATAACCACTTGTTGCCAAAATATCTTTTAATTTTATTTATTATTTTTTTTTTAAATTTTATATAACATTATGTTTATGACGAGTTGATAATTTAATACTTTACTTTCGTTATTTTATTTTATTTTATTAAATTGTTATATTAGCTTTTTAAATGAAATTATATTTTTCTATTTTCTCAAAATATTTCTATGCGTCATCAAAATAACTAAAAAATTATTTGTTTATATTATTAATTAAAATAAATAATAACAGGCAACGGCCCTAAAATATTATGAAAAAAATATTGACTTAATAAAAAAACGATATTTGATTATTTAAATCAAATTTCCCTATTTACCTACAGAACATCTATAATTATTTTTAATCTAGCATTATTAATTCTACCTGTCAAGACTTTATTATAAAATATAGAAATAGTTTGAAAGGTCTCGTGACCTATTAAATAAGCTTTAAGAAATATCAAAAAAATATAAGCCCTGCTAGATCAAGATCGGTTTGTCTCGTCTATAAGGGAAATCTTAACAAATAACAGAGAGTTTTTAGTAATGAATTAATTGCGCCGGCGCAGAAATAGTTTCATTATAAATCACTCCTTAAAAAAACATAGGACAAGTGTTAGATTGAAAAATAAACCTTGTAATATACTGAATTGCAGATTTTTTCTTTAAATCTACTTTTTATTCATTATATATGTAATTTTAAATATTAAAATTGTCTAAAATTTATCTGTTCAATAAGTTGACATAAATTTGCAACATTCATAGAATGATATTCTAAAAAGTAAATATTTTTACCATTAAGTCCTGCACCTAAAAAATAAATTTAATAAGATTGTTAATCGCAATATAAAAAAAAGGTTAGCTCTTTAACAGAATTTTGCTATAAGGAAGCGTTCAGACATTTATTTTTTCTTATAAAATATTTATAATAATTTTGAATTAAAAATTTTGAGTTTTTATATTTAAAATTATAGGGCCATGTAATCAAATATATTTTTTAAACACCACGAAGTCACTTTGAGTTTGTTTACAAATATGAATAAAATTTTATCTAAATTTATATAAATATAGCTGTATAATCAATAAAACTTTTAAAAATTTGTCTCTTTTGATATATTTTTTTTTAAATCTATATAGAGTTTAAACGCGTCACTATGGTATGCTTTTAATAGCTTAGCTATAAAAATTCGCCTATAGTAATCATTTGATCAATTATTTTTTATGTGAATATGTTTTTTCCTAAATTTTCCATTGTAAAACTTTATTAGTTCATTATTAACATACAAAAATTAGGATTGAATTAAATGTATAATTGCAAAAATTTTAATAATAAATCCTTTCCACAAAAATATAAAAAACGTCGAAATTTTCTAGAAAAAAAATTCTATAAAGCCTACTAAACTTTAAAATATTTGTTATTGATCTATTTAGAAAATTTTTGTTTTGCCGGCGACGGAAGCAATTCGTTGATAGCACGTACTAAGTGGGGGGTGGCCAGCGATTAAAAGATTATTTAGTTGTATTCAAATGTATTTAAAATGTTCGTTTTAAGTGAAAACACTAAAGACGTAGGTCAAGAACTGTGGTGATCGTTTATATGCTAGAAAAATTATTTTTTCTTTGCTTGATTAAACACAAAATTCAAAGTAAATTATGGCACTAAAGCGATTTTTATGGCCCTATATATACGTTTTTAATAATTACTTTCACCTATGGGCAATTCTATAAAAGAAAAGGACCAAATTTGATCTACTAATGTTGTGATATGATGAACACCTAAAACAAAACAAAACACTCCGAGTTATAACTTAAATTTTACATCACATTCACAAAAAATGAAAAATAAATTTCATGGCAGGTTTTACATATAGGTTATATTTTTTATTTTTCCTAAGTAAATAGGGCACGATATTTTAACTAATTTTAATAAAAACAGTTTATATACAGTTTAATATTTTTTTTTCAAATTTTTTTTAATATTTTAGTTTTCTTTGCAATGTTTATAGCTGACTTTTAAGAAACCGGTAAACGCATTTGAACATCCACAAGATGACAGCTGGTAATTTGAACTCACATATATTGATCTGTATTTTTCAATCTGTAGATGCATGGCTTTTCGGGCCAATTTTTGTGCCATTTTTTTGGGCAAACTTTCTTCCTGTTGGATATTTTAAAAATAGTTATTCTAGTAAACCTTAACGCATATCAAGCATTATAATAAAGTAAAAAAACACATTGACGCTTATTTCCTTTGCCACTCTATTGCTTTTATATATAAAACTCCATTTATTTACTAGTTTGTAATATATACCTTGTAAAACAAAATTAATAATCATACCAGCAGTCAGAACTAATTTTATGGATATAAAAAAACATTATGTCGTGCGCGTGGCAACGCACAAGAGAAGCCGCGCGCACGAGGAACCTTTAAAAAATAAAGGAAAAATTTTTATTATTTTTTTTGGTAGTTTTTTAGTATTAGTGTTTTTTTGTGGTTAAAAAAGAAGGATTTTGTTTTGTGTTGGCTGAAATCATGAGGAAGATTTGTTATTAACATTGTTTTAATGAAATGAATAATAAATTGTTTGGATTAAATACCTATAAATATTTATTCTTTATCCTAATGCCCCTCGCCATATTAATTATAATCCCTTTATTTGGCCCTCGGATCACCTCAATAGAGTATTTTAGTATCTTCCACCTCAGGACCCCGTTATTCGGCAATCTCCCAGTTTTTGACAATGGCCACGAGCCTGACATTTATTATGGAAGAAGCAAGTTGTCGGAGAATTTTGGAAGAAGCCTATTTTATAGATTGTTATGTTATTTTATGTGCATAATAAAGATGAAATAAAAACCAATTCAATTGGTAAACCTCAAAATATAACACATTAATTAGAATGTTAGAATAAACACAAAAAAAAATTTACCAATCATGTTTAAACATGCAAAAGTCAAATATAATAGATGACTAAATAACCGTAATTTAAACTTTTATAATGAAATTTTTCCTGGATTTTGTGACGGGCGGCATATCGAGATACTTTTCCAAAAAGAGATGAACTTTTTTTGGAGGAAAGAAACTACAAATTTTATTTTATTGATGATATTTTGTTTGCCAAGCTCTATAATTTTCAAAAAAAGCAATTTTATTATTTCTATTCCTTTTAACATGTTTAATATATAAATTCAACTACTGGTTACATCATAAAAATTTAAAAAAAAATCAAAATGAGTAATTGCCCCCACCCCGCCCCCTTCTAATACGCCCCTAAATTGGTCACTTGAAGGGAAAATTAATCAATAAGTTTTTTTTAAACTAAATATTAAATTACTTGCAGCAATCCCAGCTCCTTCTAAAAAAAAATTTATGTAAATTTGGGTTTTTTCGGAAACAAGATTTAACAAAGAAAAATTTGAATAGTGAAATAAGGCCGTGTCTATTGGTTTTATTTTTATATAAAATGTAAAGCAATGGGATCTTATTTTTTGTATTCTATTAATGGCGTCCAGTTAATAATGCAAAATTCACAATGATTTATGTGTTTTTTGAATTTTATAGAAAAAAAAATGAAATTGAAAAGAGTGGTGAGTTGTATATAAAATTATATTTCACAAGAAAAAAAGTAATAGCAAATATGCTAAATAAACGAAAACGATGATAAGTTATTTAATTTCATAAACTCTACTTTCACCTCAAAAGCATAATTAAATTGATCTCTATACATAGTTTAAAATTTCCAATTGCAAACAAAACATATGTATTCATGAATAGTAATTTAAACTGTTAATATACGATTTTTCTTATATGTATTTAAAACAAAGCTGTACTTGTTAATAATAAATATAAATGTGTAAAACGCTTTGCTTAAATATTTTTGCAATCTTATTATTTTATATTTTGCAACTTATAAAATTAGAATTTTAATATATTACTTGCAATATTGTGGTGCGTAGACCCGCCTCCAACTAACATGTTTAAATAAAATGTTTAAAATTTAAAAAAAATTTAAATTTGTTGTAATACATATTATATTTATTTTTTTCTAACAATGATAAAGTACTACCTTTAACATTAACTTGAGGTAATGGTAAAGTCGTGATATTTGCATGTTCTGTAATATCTAACAAATGATATATTTTAAATCAAATTGATTCATTCTAACATATTGATTCAAATGGGACACCATTCACCCTTTGAACAAATACTTGAAAAGTCAAAAAACATTTTATTTAAATTACTGACAAATAAGGCTGCGGCTAGTTAATAAAAAAGTTTGAAAAAAAATATTAAGCGCATTTGTCTAACAATAAGGTGGCTTGTGTAAAAAAGAGTTTGAGAAATTAATTATGTAGAAAAACCAATTTTTTTTAAGAATTATTTATTTGGCATATACTTAACTGACCAAAAAACATTAATTATAATTTTTTAATATTAGCCGTTAATTTTTTTATATTTTAAAAATAATTTTACTACAATTATTAAAATAAGTGAGCCGCAGCCTATACAGGCCTTATAAACATTAAAATAATTTGTACAAATCGTTTTAATTTTGGTTGCAACCGATTGCTAACGGAAAAAAGTATAAAAAGAGTAAAAACTGAAATGTAGCGATTTTATTAAATTTAAAATTATGGCATTTTTCTTTAAGGGCACGTGCAAAGTGAGTTTTTATTTTTGTGAAAATTTTAAAATTTTAAGAAATTTTATTTTAAAACGCAAATTTTTTAAAAGTTGCCAAATTTAGTTTATGCACATAAAATGCTTTTTCTGAAATTAAAAATTTTTTGAAAAATTTTGAAAAAAATAAAATTTTTAAAAATTTCAGAATTTTCAAATTTTTACGAAAATAAAAACTCACTTTGCACGTGCCCTAATATATGTTTTGCTTTCAAGCTTTAAATATATAAATTTTTTATCAATCTGTTGGATTTTACTAAAATGTCAAAGTTGTGATCAAAAACATTTACTACATGTTTTCAACAGGTTAATTAAAAAAAATGTACATTTTTATATTCGTTTTTTTTCCCCAATTATTTAATATATATTTTCTCTATCATATAGGCCCACAAATATTTTTTAAGGTATATATGAGTTTGAATCGCTATATAACTTAAAACATTTATGATAATAAAGACATTGGTTACTTTTATTGTATGTAGTACTTTCAATGAAAGGATGTGATGAATTCCTGATAATTTCAAACTCTGTTGAAAAACAAAATTGTATCAACAGAATTTAGATAATTATAAAGTTGAAGAGGGAAGGGGACATTTGGCCACTGTTGCAGGTGAAAAAAAAATCTTGTCATGGTCATGGTGGTACGAGGCAAAACAAGTGTATGGTGCCGTTAAAACAAAATTTTGTCAATAAGAAAGGCCGTCAAACTAGCTAATTCATCTTTTTAAAATTAAAACTTTAAGAAATCGGAATTGGACAATAGCTGCTATATGACATAAAACTTTAAAAAATAAAGCTGTAGTTTACTTTCATTAAATGAGCTTTCATTGATTGGCTGTGACGAATTCTTTAAATGTTCAAACTCTGTCGAAAAATAAATTATATAAACTCAGAGCCAAAAGATTCTTAAAATCGAAGAGGAGGTGGACAGGTAAGAAAATTTGGCCATCGTGTCGCAAATTATCCAAAAGACTGTCAGGATAATGGGGAAAGAGATATAAAATGTAAGTTATTTAGATAAATACCTTTAAGAAAGCCTCTTAACTACCTTACCCTCCTCCTTTATATAGAACTCAAAATGTAATTCGAAATACAATATGTCAATTTTTTGTGTGTCAAACAAAATCTTTTGCCTAAGTGAGGCTTTAAAAATTTCATAAATCCAAAATATAATATTTTGAGAGCCATTTGATTAAGCTAAATTGGGTCAAACAAAGCTAAAGAAAAAACTGGGCCGCCCTTGTTATATATACTATAGTATAAACCTCTATGTCTTCATGAAAAATTCGCTTGCCATAGATTAACAAATTAATTTTTAGCTTTGTTGAACAAATTTTTAAATTAGCCAAGAGGCAAAGGTGGTCTTGAAGATCATGGATTTTAGTTGTGGGGTCTCAAAGTCCGAATATAAATACAACATTTAAAAATGCATTTATGGAACATAATAAAAAAATATTACAAAAAAAAACAAATGTTAATAATAATTACATATATTTTGAGAAAAAAAAATCACGATTATGAGTCGCGTAAATATATGACTGTGGCTGATTTATCTTCATAAAAGAAATTGAGTATTTAAATCAACCCTCATTTTAAATGTTTTAATAAAAAAAAATTTTTGCGTATTTTGCAAAATTCGGTTAATAGGTTAAGAATATTTCATGGATTAAACAATGTAATTCATATAATTATTGATAAAAACTTGCAAATGTCACAATCTATAGCAGGCAATAAATAATCATATGGACTACCTATTCTCATTTTTTCGATGGTTGATTTGTTGGGGACAGCCCAGCTGAATTCGGAGTCGCCTAGGATCAAATGAATCATGGCACTCACATTTTCATTTTGTTGCGAACCTTAAATAGGATAAAAATATGAATTTAGTTGTAAAGTTGCAGCCCATACAACCTTTATGGTTTAATAAACGGTTTTTAGTTTTTTTCTCATTCAATTTGGACAAAGTAATTTTTTTCATTTTGTTTTTTACTCTTTCGACGGTATCTAAACTATAGCCTAGGCTCTTCATTAGGGAAATATAACCTTTGGGCAAATATGTTTAAGTTAAAAGGCAACTTGTGATTGCGTATATTTAAAATAACACACCATCAAATATTTGCAGTTTTTCAATATTCTTTAACCCATTTATGGCGAATTTTAAATATTTTCCACTAATTCATTCCATAGGTTACGAAGAAGCCAAATGCCATTTGAATTTTAATAAACATTTTTAGTGCACAAATTTCAAATATATTTAAATTTAATTTGGCTAGTCGGTCTTTATGATTCCTGTACGTTTTGAAGGGTGCCCTAACAGGTATGCGATTTCTTTCAATAGGTGTATGACATTGGGGCAGTGTTTTATCAGGTAAATGACTATATCGCAAAACCTTGGACTAAGAATATTTCAGAAATGCTAAATTTGATGAATTTGGGTAGACGCGCTATTTATTAACACAATGAGTTATCGACATCGTCGCAAAGAAATTTCACTGCCACCTGCCCTAAAAAGTTTAAAAAAAAATACCAAAAATTTAAATTTACATTATTCACCATATATATAAAATTAGTGAAATTGGTTGAGAAAGAAAAATGATATACTTTGGTTTTAACAATACCCATACGTATAATATATGTCGAGCCGTTGGCTAACTAAAAATTCACATAAATTTTAACAAAATAAAAGACAAACGTGGCGCGGGCCAATTGAGCGCTAATGGCAATTTTTATATTAGTATTTTATTGAAGTTGATTACATTCGTTGGGTTCCTAATAAAAATGTCTTTCACGGAAACATGTTAGTATATATATGGGCTTGTCGATTTTGATCTAATACAGAATTTTGGCCCATAGCTAACATAATAAATACGATAAAAGAAAATTGCATTTTTATCTATAAGATGTAAAAGCTGCATGAAATGCCTGTTTTTTCAGTATTTCAAAGTTTTTTTAAAATTTACATTAAACGAATTCAAGGTGAACATATCTTTATTTTCTTGAAAAAAAAGTTTTGCTATTTATTAAAAAATATGAGAATTATTGTGCTGTATTAACAAATCTGCAATAATTCATTCCTTAAATAAAATGATATAAACAACCATGTGTTAATTATACAATTTTTTATGTCCTACCGAAAACGACTTTATTAATAAACTGTGCAGCAAAAATTGGCCTTTTTTTAGAATTAATAAAGATTGCTTAGGTATGATAAATTAATCATTTTAGACTTTCCCCTTACACTTTAATGAAATTAAATCACACCCATTTTTACCTTACTATTAATAAGAAGTATAATTTAAACAATTTTTTAAACAAAAAATTTTTGATCACATCTGCTAATTAAGATGGTAATAATAATTTGTAAGTTGTATAATAAAATTATTGTATTATTTTGCGCGCCGCTTTGTCAATGTTTTTAGTGTGGTTCATGCATATCCCTCTTTTCCTCTCTATACACTAACATAATTTTTAAAATGGTTTTTGGTTAAATTTATAAAGGAAATGAGTAGGGAACAAAGAAACAAGCAAAACCACGTTCTTTTAACTGTAAGTTTTATTTTCTTATTATTGTTTTAAATGCAAAGAAGTTTAACACATTATATTCTCATTTTTATACTTTATTATGTAAAAAAAAATGAATACAGCAGTTTTCTTTTTGTGAGGTTACATCTTTAACCTGATTTCATAAAAAAAGCTATTAATGTATTAAAAATGCCTACATTAAATCCAAACATAGCTTGTAATCTAAGCTATTTTACATTGTATATAATTATTAGAGCTTGCTGCTAAATTATATTACAATTCTATGAATATATAAAAATTCATCATATAGATGTCAAATTGCATCAAATTTTCAAATACTCTCACATTTAAACGCTTTCATTCCGGGCTTGGCAAAGATTTTTTAAATAAACACACTTATTAGCTATCATTATAACATAATATATATCACTTACGTCCTAGAACTTGGTCCAGATAATCTATATGTTTTAAGCATCGGACATTATATTATAATAGTTTTTATAAAATATTTATATTTTGGACATAACTTTGAACCGACTTAAAGCAAAAGAATTTCTAGATTTTAATCAAAAACTTTATAGATTTTTTAAAAATTAAATAACTTTAATCTAAATGCACAGTTATGTTTTGGTATGACTTTGACCCCTTTGTTAAATAAAGAAAAAACATTGAATATATTTAAAGATCATAATCAAAGGACAACTTTGTTAATATGGTTTTGAGGGCAAATAGCATATATCATTTTGGGCTGAAACTGTTTAAAAGGGTAAATTAAACAATACAGACTAATAATTTTGATTTGGTGAAAGATTACAGCTAACTAGGATAAAAAAGGAAAGATGGAGCGAATCCTAGAAAATGTGTGACAAAAATTGAAGTTATGAAAAAAAGCTAGCCTAAATTTTGCCTTCTATATACAAATCTGGTCTAGTTTATACAATAAGTAATAATTTCTCTAACTGCATTTTCCATTTTTATCCTTATCTGTGCTTCTCATTGTAAATATAAAATATATCAAGTCTTCTCCGTAATTATAATTATTAGGTGCTTCAATATTAAGGCAGTAAACACCTATAATGGGTGGTGCTCCAGTCTTGCATTACGAATCAGTTTTATCTGTAAGCGTAAACAAGTCCTCTCTTTTTACAATCATAGTGAACTAAAATTAAGAAGAAGATGTTTTTAAGAATTCGAATTTTAAAAATTTACTAAATGTAAAATTTTACCACAGTTTTATTGCTAACCAGATTCTTTAGTTGTAAAAATAATAACAAATTTGTTTTAAAAACTGTAAACAACCGCCCATACGCCCCCCCCCCTCGCCTGGCTTTTTTAACTGAAATTACCATATGTTGATAGATCAAGCTAATAGGATGATTTTCGTTGTTTCCACTTCCGTTTGCATACAGTTTTATAACAATTCTGCTGGTATATAGACTAATTTAAAAAGTGTTTAAATAAACCCTCAAAATACTATCAACTTATCAATTACCCAATTGTGAGTTTTATGAAAATATAAAAGAATTTATCCCTATGATGGCCTTTTCTCATACATAATTTCCGTTTTTCTTAGTTCCTTCCGGCCTTGGCTCATTACATCCCTCACCTTTGACCAATTTTACAGATCGAAAATGACCTAAAAAGAAAAAAAATAAGAATTTTTTTTAAATAAAAATCCTTTGTAACTTAATAATTCGCGTCCAAACTTAAATACGGCCCGATATATTATCGGTTTTTAATAAAAGTTTTACTTAAATTTTGATTTTAACCGTTTAGCTGTTGTAAAAAATCAAATAAAAATAAATTATTTTTGTTTTTGAAAAAAAATTTAATAGCTGACTAACTAAGTATGATTAGAAAAAAACGGTAAACGGATTGAATCCCTAAGATGGCAGGCTTGATCTTAATTAGCTCATAACTCTCAAAAATTTGTTGACCTGTGCTAATTAATTGCTATTTTTCTTTTGAATTCTTTTAACCATTAAAATTCGACATTAGTTGCTAAATTTGCTTCTCTTTAATTTATTATTGATAAAATGGTACACATGTTTATTATTTTATGAGACGAATTAATTATTAGTTATGTAACAATCCTTTATTTTTAATGCTAGTTTATTAGCCTGATGGATTACATTTCATATACATTATAAATTTAGGCACGCATTACATAATTCATAGGAATTTTATATTATACTAGTTCGGAGAACATATTTGCACCTTTAGTAATTAGGTCGTAAGTTTGTTTCTCAGAGCACGTGCAAAGTTAGTTTTTATTTTCGTGAAATTTTAAAAATTCTGAAAATTTTAAATATTTTATTTTTTGCAAAATTTTTTAAAAAAAATTTTACATCAGAAAAAGCTATTATGCGCATATACTAAATTTGGCAACTTTTTAAAAATTTGCGTTTTATTTAAAAATAAATTTTTTCAAAATTTTGAAAATTTTACGAAAATAAAAACTCACTTTGCAGGTGCCCTTATTCCAAAAAATTTAAAATTTATATCTTGTGAAGTTACAAATCCTAATTATTCGCATTAAAAATACTTTTGCTGCTATAAAAAATTTTTGATGTAAGAGCACTTGCAAAGTGAGTTTTTATTTTCGTAAAATTTTCAAATTTTTGAAAAAAAATATTTCGTGTTAAAACGCAAATATTTAAAAAGATGCCAAATTTAATATATGCACATAAAATCCTTTTCTGGAATAAAAATTTTTTTAAAAAATTTAAAAAAATAAATTTCAAAATTTTTAGAATTTTTAAAATTTTACGA
Source organism: Acutogordius australiensis (assembly GCA_030555515.1). Lineage (NCBI taxonomy): Eukaryota > Metazoa > Nematomorpha > Gordioida > Gordea > Gordiidae > Acutogordius > Acutogordius australiensis. The sequence goes on from CM060242.1 coordinate 45,476,654, forward strand.
AAACAAAAACTTACTTTGCACGTGCCCTAAAATAAATATAAATAAACTTTGAACACGCCCTAATATTTATAAATTTATTCGGTAAAATTAAAAAAATAATAACAAAAAAAGTGATGTTTTTAAGTTTTTTATGTTTTTTTGTAAAAAAAAAAGTAAATGAAAGTTTTTTTAATGTAATAATGTAACATCATTTTAAAATTATTTTAAAATTTGGGATCTGCGTGGGCCCCGCCATGATTGTTTCAATTTTTAAACTCTAATTAGAGGGTTTCCCATAGATTTTTTGCCTATTTAACTATATGCTAACATATGACAATTATAAAAGACAAATCGAAGATATAGTGAATCTTTTAAAATTTATACATTGCCTTAAATTGTCCAATATGAAGTAATCCTCGTGAGAAAAGCCTTCGCGCTAAATGTTTAAACCAACCATAAGGTTTAGAATTTTTTTGTGTAAAACTTGATTTTGCAAAAATATTTAAAGTTATTACCTTGAGCTGGATCACTAAAATTGACGTGATGGATTGCTACCGTGGCAGCTACTACATATGTAGAAAACATTAAGTTTAAATCATGATTTTTGGCATAATAGCGCCCTAATAAGTATAATGTTGCCCGCAGAGCTCCAAAAATGCTCACCTTTTGGCCATAACTCATTTTTTATTTTTGAAAATCATATGAGAAATTAGGAAAAACAATTCAAAAAAAAAACATTTTCAAAAACCCTGATTTATAATTCCCGCTTGAAGCAAAATCGCTCTTTTTCATTAATTCTTTAAACGAACAGAATTTTTTAGGCAATAAAATGTGCTCTTTCTTGGCTCTGGTTGCCTAGCGCATTAAATCTCACAATTGCTATAGGAGAAATAGCCCTAGAGTAAAAGTAAGTCAATAAGATAAGAAAAAGTTTACTTTTAATATAAATTTTTTATTTTTTAAAAAGTAAAAAAAATTCAAAAATTTACAAACAAAATTTATACATTTTTTTATTTAATTGTTTTACATTAAATGATTTTCCTAATTTTTCAATAGGTTTATAAACAAAAATGTGGTTTGGCTATGAATGGGCTTCTTTCTAGCTCTGAAAGCAACAAGAAATTTGATATCTCACAATATTACATACTATGAGGATTTAAATAATTAGTTTTAAGGTTTATTAGGGGCATTATTTATATTTTGTAATATTCATAATTTTGGGTCATGGGAACTACACCGGACAACGAAATAAGGACGATAGTTTTCCAAAATTTATATTTTTGGTGCTTATTACGTATATGAAATTTTAGCCAATGCCATTTTAGAGGTACTCAAATTAAGATTTACCCATTTGGGCTTGTCAACAATTTTTGAGAGTTGTGAAATTAAAGAGATCATAACTGCCATAATTCTTTTACCGTTTTTTCTAATCAAACTTAGTCAGCTAAAATCATTGTAAACTTTTGAAACGTCGAAAAAAAAACAAATAAGATTCAGAAACAAAAATAAATTAAAATATTTTTTGCATATCCACAACCGCTAAATTGCTAAATTTAAACTTCAAATAATTTTTAATCAAAAACCGCTTATATGTCGTGTCGTATCTAAGTTTTGACGCGAAATATTTTGTATTCTCAAAATGCTGATATAGGAGCTTAATATAAAAAATTTCCCTTAATACGATTATAACTTACAACAGATTTACCATAAAAAAATTCCTAAATTTTAATTTTTAGAATATTTTCAATCTGTAAGTCAACAAAGGCTATTTTTCGATATGGATCTATGGAGCCAGATGCGGAAGAAACTAAAAACGATAAGGTAAGGCCAATCATGGGAACGCATGTTGACGTTGATATTTGTTGACCTGTGTTATAAAATTTGAGGGAGCAACAAAGAGTCCAAAAGCACATGTGAGTTTCCACAGGCGTTCAGAGAAAAACAAACATGTAATCGAAAAAAAAATTATATAAAACGTTTGATTGTTTTTTTGTTGTCCAGTGCTATTAATCTCATTTATATATGCATGAATCGGTCAAAATCGCAAAGAGCCTTAAAAAGTGGACCTGTCAACCTAAAAAAAAATTCATAAAAAAAAATCTATAGTCCAGTTTCATCAATTTTTTTAGACTTGAGCGTTTCCTGATTATTAAACTTTACAGTGGCATGCCAATAATAATTGAATAAAAGTAAATAAAGCATGATTTTTGATTTTTACCCAAACTTATGAATAATATTAGGAATAATTCTTTCATTATAACCAACAAAAACTCTCAAAATATAAAATAATGTGGCAACTATAATTTATTTTGTAACATCTTATTTATCCTACCTTAATAAAAGGTTTTTCCTTTCTTGTTTGTTTGAAAGGGTAAGGCTACTGTTTGATACAAAAAAGTACGAACTTGAAGATATTATAAGATTTTGCCGAATATATATAAACAAATATCTCTGTAAGGCTCGATAGGTATTGATTGTATCGGTAGTAAAAACTAATAGCTCTAGGCTAGTTGAAGTACATTGTACTTAATTTGTTTGTGTTTGTTGCTTAACCTCAAACTAACCTATCCTTTTTTTTATTTTACGGGGCCCCGGAAAATCAAATTTTTCAAATGATAAAAACATTGTATATGAAATGTTTTAATTTTGCAACAAAAATAAGCTATAGAATTTTATGACTCTACAAACAGCTGGTTGGTCAAGACATTTTCTAGAGCCAAAGCACACATGTGGCATCACCGTCAAATCATTAATACATATTATGAACAAAATATTTGACACAGGTCTACAAATGTCAATGGCACAACGGTGAATTTAACATAAAAGAATATATCCCCATGATGGCCTTATCTCGTATACATCTTTCCATTTTATTCTTCCGACCTTGGCTCCTTATATCCGCCCATTTCAAAAAACTAGCCTTTTTGACCAAATTGACAGATTGAGAATATCCTAAAAAGAAAAAATTTAGGAATTTGTTTTTTTATATAAAAATTTCTTTTAACTTATATTTATGATATCAATAAATGCGAAATAAAATTTTTTAGTATATCAAGTTCTTACAGCAGCGTTTAGATAATACTAAATATTTTGCGTCCAAACTTAAATACGACACATTAAATTATCGGTATTTAATAAGAATTTATTTGAAAATTGATATTGTCAGTTCAACTGGTGTAAATATGCAAAGTAATTCAGTTTTTTTTTGTTTATATACCTTATTTGTCTTTTTGACGCTTTTTCTAAAATTTTCAAGAATAAATAGCTGACTGACTAAGTCTGATTAAAAAAACGGTAAACGAATTTGAAAAGCCCTAAGATGGCAGGTTTGATCTCCGTAGTTAGCTCATATCTCTCAAAAATTTGTTAACCTGTGTAATCACATTGAAATTGGATTTAACGCGCACCACTGAACACAAAATTTATAAATCAAAATTTCTAGTTCGTTCGAATCCGTTCACAGTGGCTTTTTTCTTCGTAAAAATAGCATACATGTGCAACCACTTTATAGCTGCTGAGTGGCCTGCCTAGACAGTAGGCCTTATACGATGTGCCTAAAGTAAGACCCTAGTCTATAAACCTAGGTCGCTGGCGTCCGAGCAAATCTTACTATTCAACCCGCCGGCATGCTTTCCTCGGGTTAAAAAAGTCAAAGCCCTAACGGGTATAGCGCGCCTAGGTGGGGAAAGGTATGTGGGAAACCTCTAATTAATTGTTTGTTTTTTGGCACTTATCTTCATGTCACCACTTGTTTTTCACTCTTTTGTTTAGTACTATTTGTCATTCAATAATTATTGTTTAGGATACCTTTAATTTTAATTGTAGCTTGGAGCTGTTGACTAGGTTTTTGTGGTCTTAACTTAAAAGTTTTAAATTTTTGGGGGTTTATCAAATTAAATGCAACAATTCTTACTAATGCTGGTAAGCTCTCTAACTTTCTGACCGTGATTTTATTACCAAGTCTATTATTATAATATTATTATAGTAATTTATATAAACTTCCTAAGTATTACTTAGTATTTTATTCACGAGGTCGCAAATAGTGTCTTTAAATTTATTTTTTACTCTAAAATTTTTGCCTAAAAAACGGAATGGAAGAATTGTTTAGACATAAGTATATTAAAATGATATGGATTTGGTGATAGTAAATCATTTTTATATAAATAAGGCTACTACATGATGTAATATGGACATTACATTATGTAGGCAAATTATTCCGACCCTGTATAAAAATATTTTCTATTATCTTGGCCTATTGGTTAAACATTTACCAAAAAATTTTCATATTTTTAAACAGTTTTCTTAATTCAGATTAAAATAGATTATGCAAAAACACTGTACTAAAAATATCTAGTTTTTAAAATTAGTTTAGCGCCAGGCAAGATTCATACTAATACTAGGCTAGGCCTAACTATCCCTCATCTCCCGTTTTTTCATCAGTCAAAGACCAATGTTTTTTTTAATGCCAAAAATACACTTGATTTTTAAATTCAATATAAAGGTATATTATATATAATTTCAAAACAGTTTTTTTAATCTATCTAATTGTGTTGGTAAAAAAACATATTTGATTAGCTCGATCGCAATTTCTAAAAAACCCAAGGTTTTATTACCAATTTAATTTTGATCAGCTAATTTTGTTTTAATTGAAAAAATAAGGTTAATATTTTATTAATTTGTTAAAATACTAAAAAAAAAATTTATTTTGGGTTTTGAGGTTGCAAGATGTGTCACTTTTTTATTTTTTTTTTAATTCTAATTAAAAAAGGCGGCGGAAAAAGAGCTGTATTTTAGCTTATAGAGATTATTTAATGCTAGGTTTGAAGCCAATTAGGTTACCCTAGGTTTATTTAAGCTGAACGTATAAATTAAGATCAATTTGTATATTTTACAATTTTAAAATCTATAAACATCAGGCAAAAAATTGTCAATGAAATTGGTGTTTTAAGTAACTCATTTATAAATAAACATATTTTCGATTTAAATTATTTGAGTCTCGAGTTGGCAATTTATGTTTCTTTTGACACTTTAGACCTCAATAGAATTTTTGATTTCTAAACGAATTTTGTTATTAGTCTTAATTCAAAGCTTGTCTAGGGAGATTGCAATGATAAAACAAAAATTGTAATGTAAAATGTAAGATAGGATTATTCTATACTATGAAATTTTTGATCTAATATTTTCGACCTGTGATCGAAGAATGCCTCAAAGTTGAGCTTTAATGTTAGGCTATTTTTTTATTTTAGACAAAAACCATTGCAAATCAATAATAAAATTATTTAATTTAGGCCAAAATGATAGTTTTAAATAAAAATCAATTTTAATTTGGCCCCTTAAACATTGATTACGATATTAGAATTTTATACAATTTTAAAAGCTGGCCCGCAACCATAAAGTAATTCATTGGCCTACTATGAAACAGTCAGGAAAATTTAAAAAAAACACAAATCTACTATTTATGTCTCTTAAATTTCTTTGCACACCTGCCAAAATTATAAAAATATTGACATTGGAGCATTTTCAATAAGCCTATCGGGGCATTAGCTTAAAATCCCAGCGAGAGACCTCGCAAAGTTGAATGAGATTTAACACATGCCCGTGACCTATGTGTTAATATCTAGGCTCTCAGAATACTTGGATTGGAATAATCACCCATCTTAGTCACACAACTAGTCAGTCCTGCTTAATTTAATCAAACACAACGTAGAAGTCGCCCTAAACCCAACTCTAACAACGAATTAGAACCGTTACAGCGGTTTTTCGGATCTTTTAAATACTGGTTGCGGTTCCTGTGTCAAAAACGGTTCCGGTTCCGGTTTTATAAATAGGTTGGCATTACAAATTTAAAAACTTACACACTCAAAGCCCTAACGGGTACGGCGGCCTCAATGAAGAAGAGGCCGTGAGGAGGTAGTTTTTTAGCAGGTACTCTTAACCCTGCATGCACCGGTGAATTTTTAGTGAAATACGGACATCAGTGGGGTTAATTTAATATACCATATCATACCTTTACTTCATTTACGCACTGATCAATCTGGTATTCTTAAAAATTAATGGTGTATTTGATGATCCTTATCCCAATTTATTTATAGGCTAGCTTTGGGATCAAACGAGCAATACCAAAAAAAAATTATTTCCAAAAAGATTGATTTATTCTGTTAAATTTGTGTTATGGATACCCTTTACTATAGCTTAGCAAAATTTAAAATGAGGTTTTATTTTGGAATATAAAAGAGTTTGGACGTCATTTTTTAGCTTCGTGCTTAGGCAATAATACTAAATTATGTAAAAAATAGATTAAAACTGACATCAAAATTTAAAACGGTTTCGGTTCATCCTTCTCGTTGGTTCCGGTTCCAATTTCTCCGCCTAACCAGCCCCGAGGTCAAATGAGATTCACATAACGGTCCCCTCTAAGTCTAGTACATAATTTTATTCATTAACTTTTCCTAATTATATTTTTTATTATATAGACAGCGTGTGCTAGTGTAACTGTACCTCGTAATTAAGTCACGATTTCTTTTAATCATTTTTTACTAGCAAATACAGCAATCCAGATGGGTAACGGCCTACGCCAATATATTGATCATTTAATTAGAATTAATAATATAAAAAATCTAGCTAAATGTTATATTTTTAAGCGTTAAAATGGGTGAGAATAGGAAGTGAAAATGATTTTTGTTCACGGTATCTAGATCAAGTTAGACAAAAAAAGCAAGATTAATTAGCACAAATATACTAACATTTCGCTCATATTAATAAGGAAATAAATAATTTTTGTTAAAAATATTTTAAACTATTATTAATTATTACTTTTGGGTTATCATGAACAAATCAGATGCCCTTCGTATCAATGATTTAATACGAGTTGTGTTTGTCCTATTGACGCCCGAGGAATATGGTCAAATTGAGAGCGATTTAATTAAAGATAGCGTAGGAATTTTAAACGATTCCCTTAAATATGGAAATTTCCCTCTAAATTATGATAATAAATCAGAGAGCCCAAATGTGCAACTAATTCATCAAATGTTTTCTGCCATGCTTGGAAAATCTCAGACCCTAAAACTTTGTCTTTCGACTTACACTCGGGAGTGGAGCTTCATGCGAATCGTGTATCTTGTTATAGTCCCAATCCTCATTGCGATCGGAGTGGTTGGGAATGTCCTCATTTTGTATTTGCTCGCAAGGACACGAAAAAGAAGTGAAGGCGCCTACAACCTTAGATCTAATTCGAACCAAATGCAGAAGGCCGAGCAAGCATCAAACGATATTCCAATGAAGGAGGTGACATCTCTTGATACCGACAACAACAAAAAAATTTCATTGCGCCCTAAGAAAGTTAAATTTCCTAATCAGCTGAGACCTCCAAAGGTATGAAATAAATAGTTTATATAAAACTGCTTTCATCTAAGGTCGTGTCTTATTAACGGTTTTTTTCCGTAAATTTTTAAAATAATTAGATCTCTTATCTAACCAAACGCGTTTTTGTTAAGGTAATGGATGGCGCTGAGTCAATAGGGCAAAATTTTGTATAAGCATGATTTATGTGTTATTTATTTATTTGTCGGAAATGAAATACAAAAGAAACATTGCTGTACAGGTGTGTCAAAATTAATAATGATAAATTTTTAAACTGGGCTAAAATAATCTAATTATCTTCACTCTTATACTATTTTAGTTTTCTTCAAAAATCAGGATATTTACATAGGTAAATATCAAAATTCTGGCTATATTTTATCAAATGGACAAATTATGCAACGCCGAGAATACTTTATTAAATAAAAAATATAAGCATTATCATCTATATTTAGAATTGACAGAATATAGCGCCCCCAACTAACTAGGTAGGACACAATATATTATCGATATTAAATATCAACAAAAAAAATTAAATTTTGGATTTTGTAGTTCAGCTGTTTTAAATATAAAATAACTTTTTTATATGTATTTTTGTGTTTAAATAATATTATTTTTAATTTTTTTACAATTTTTTTTTTATGTTTATGATTTACTAAGTTGTATTAAAAAAAAGAGATTTGAAAATCACGAATATGGCAGTTCTGATCGCTGTAAATAGCTCATAACTCTCAAAAATTTGTCGACCTGGGTAAGTTTAAATACTGAGGCACTATTTAATATAGTCAGTCCTACATAGTCCTCTGATTTGCAGAGGGTTTTTGAAATTAGCCATTTGATCATAAATCGGGCTAGATATAGTCCACTAACGCTTGATAACCTAAATTAATAGGCTGGTTGGGTCACGGATGAATTGTTTTAAAATCAACCTAAATATGACCTGTATTAATTTTGTTTTATTCAAATGTATAATTAATATTGCAATTTTTTGTATATTTATACAAGCGGTAAAAAAAATAGATCCAGGCGAGTCAAATTAGTTTTATATGAGCCGAAAACAAGCCGAACTAAGCTTGATTTTTAACTGGACGCAAAATTTCTCATATGGGCACTTATAAAATTCATTCATTTTTTAAATTTTTAACAAATTATTCGGTAGAATATAAAAAAAAATCATATTGAAATGATTATTAACTTTATATTAAAGATCAAAGTCTCAAAAACCTGTCAGCTCCCGACCCGCTAATTAAACGGGCAGAACTTAATTATACTGTCCTTTTTTTTTTAACTTTTTTTAATTATAGACCTATTGCTATAAGGTAAAAGGGATTTACATCTACACTCTTTATTTTATTTTACAAAAGACTTTTAGGTCATAATAAAAAATTTCCGGGCCGTATTTAATCGGGCCTGGTAGGGTCGAGCATAAAATTAAAAAAAAACTAAACAGATGGGCCAAGCCTAAAAATTAAATAATGCTCGGACGGTGATTATAACTATTCAATTAAGTTTGGCTCGTATAAATTTTGATGCAAAAAGAAAACTTCCAAATGAGAAGATTTAAAACACTAAATTTTCAAAATTTTTTGAAAATAAAAAAGAAGAATGAATGGACTTTGAAAGCGCTCCCACCACTGTTCAAAAATATGTTATCGTAAAAATTAATTAAAAAATGTGTGTGTAACATTAACTTTTTATTTTTGGATAGAATTTACAGCATCTGCAAAGAGGCATTAGACGCGGTTCAAGGAAGCAGCATCAATTGTACTACTATCTGTTAACATGCATAGCCTCTCTCCAGTTATGGGGTGCCGTCTTTCTCAGCCTCATGTACGTTCAAATCGTTTACAAGTGGCATCGTAACACGGAATTCTCGCCCAATTTTGGGTGGATCGTATTCACGGTCAAAATTGCCAGGGGACTTATACACGTTGCGGTTGATGGAAGTTTATGGCTTCAAGTCCTATTTTTGTGGGACAGGTTAGATAAAAAAATATACATTTTGCCTTGATTATGGCACTCGACAACAACGACAAAAAAACAATGTATATGAGTTTCACAAAATTTTTCTAGAGAGTTTTTTTCGTTTAATCCTGGGTTAAGATTTTCCCTTAACGCCTCCAATTTAAGGATGAATCCAAGGTTCATACCCACAATATTTCTAAAACTGTTAAGTTTTCAAAAAAGTCTATCAGAATATTTAAATTCTAATTAAAGGTAATGCAAAGATGATTCCTCAAAATTATTAACAAATTACCTACAAGTTATTCAGTAGCTAATAACTAATTTTATGACAAACTTTATTATAACAAAAAAAAGATGAAATGCATAAAAAAATAAATAAATCGCTTTGCAATTAATAAATGTTATGTTTAAAATAAATATTTTTAACTTTTTTTAATCAATGGTTTTAGAAACCTAAATTATCCCAAAAATAGGAAGATCTCTTTTGACACCGAAAGAATACCGGAGACATTTTATTAAAATTTGATTTTGTATTCGCGAAATCCTTTAAACTTGACCAAAAACGATAGTTGCCATAATTAACGCTTTAAGTTGCCAATCGTACTATAGACTTTTAGGGAATTTATACAAATGTATCACATGTGTGAATTTGTTCCCCTTTAGTGATAAACTATCCACTCATTATTTATATTTTTATAAAAAAAGAATAAATTTATTAATGTACCCAATTATTGCCTAGTGGCATGTGCGCAGAGCCTTAACCAGCGTATCTTGAAGTTGATAAAATAAATCGCTAAAAATGTGTATTGACAAGTAAGGAGGCATAATTGACAATTTTTGACTACAAGGACGCGAACAAGTTCAAAAATTAAAAATATAAGAATTTCAACAATTTCTAAATAATAGGGTGTCAAGTCCAATCCCACCCACTCTAGCTAAGACTGTGAAAATATATAGATGCTGGTGAAGGATAAATAAATATTATTATTAAAGCCAAAATTCTATGTAATCTGTGTATGTACCAGGGTTTGGCAAAAATTATCAAAAAAAGATCTAGATCATAGATATAAATTAATTGAGTTTTTTTTTAAAAAAGATTAAAGATCATAAATTTTTTTTCAAAAATCTAAAAGATCATAAATAATAATATATAAGGCCTCAAAATAATTTAAATCATAGGTCATTTTAGAAATTTTAAACAATATGTCAAAAAAATATATGCGTAAACAATTATTATAATATGAAGTAATTTATGATATAATTTAAACAATTAAAAATAAGTGGTACGATTGACTATATTTATAACAATTTATAGATGTTAACATATTTTAATTGAGATAACTTAATAGATTCAAAAAAGAAATGTATGACAAAATGAAAATTAAAAAATTTATTTATTTAATAGGATTAGTATTTCCAATATATCACCAAAGTTTTTGCCTATTAAAAAAGTAAAAACTGAGTTTGGTGAAACCCTTTGAAAATGTTTTTAACAAGGACGGCCAAAATTTTAAAATTTAATAGTTTAAAAAATTTAATTTTTGAGGTTTTATTAAAAAGGAAACATTTAAAACCAAAGTGGATCATCAATTCACTTGAAGGATCCTTAAACAATCGTTGATGTTGTTTTTTTTTGTTGTCCAGTATACATTTATGTATCAGAAAATTCAAATATTGCTTTAATACGTGGAAATAAAGAAGGTACCAATGAATTAGGGCTCTACAATCTTCAGAGATTGGGATATCTTTTTTTGCTTCAAGCATAAGGGCATTTACAAATTGCGTTTTTTTTTTTCATCGTAAAATTTTAAAAATTCTGAAAACTTTCTAACAATTTCATTTTTTTATCAAAAATTTTCAAAAATTGATTTAATACTTTCAGAATAAGGAGTTCCCAATGGAATTAGAGAGAACAAGCCAGTGACCTTTTAGTGCGTTTTCCTTTTTTATTTTTCTAATAATTAAGAATAATGTTGGAGAAAGGTCAAAGTAAAAAAAACGATTTTCGCCCTTCAAAAAATATATAGCTTTTGCTAAAGTGCACCACAATAATGCAATAATTTATTACCAGACATATAAAATAAATTCAAATAAAAATTTGATTGATCTATGATTTAAATCATTTTTAAGATAGAAATAGATATTAATCATTTGTAAATAAATGAACTAGATAAAAGATCAAAAATCCTTGTTTTTAAAAATCAGAAAATCATAGTAGTACCTATGATCTATAATCTGTATCTAGATCATTTTTGATCTAGATTATGCCTTACCCTGGTATGTAAACAACTCGCCTATGTAAATGCGGATTATAAAAATTACAAAGCCCCGGGAATTAATATATGTATATTACGGGCCATCTCATCCTTTTTTTTTTAGGTACCATCAAACACATATCACGGCAAACCCCGCCAACACCCGTATGTATACCAAATTTCGTGACGGGGGTCATTTCAAAGCTATAAGCTTAGCTCTGATAGCCACGACTGCGCTCATGAGTTGGAGCTCGCTCTTTTGGTATGGGGTTGATGATTGCCTCGTCTTGCATAAAATTGACCCACAGGCAAAATACAGGGCTGGAATAGCTAAAAGAACGCTGCACGCAGAACCGTTTAAACGTTTCTTACTAGATGATGACCTTATAAACCATAACATTTTCACTAATTTAATACCATTCGTACAGAGCTGGTCGCCTTTTAATCACCTTTTTGACGCTGGGTACAACGGGTCGAGTTACACGTTGTCAAAGATATACAGAAATATCACCGATGGCACTGTAAGCTACGTTAAATGGACGGAAACAATAGAACAGCCCGTCGAGTTCGTCCCCTTTTACGTACCTATATCTTATACCGGGAATAGGGGAGATCCACTAGTTCTATCAATGTCACCATACGCATCTTCCCCATACATCCCTGAAACAATATTCCGAGCTCGCCGGCAATTCACTCCTTTTGAACCTGAATTAATTACGAATTATCAATCCCAAACACTTCATAACGTGCAGCTTGATCGCGTATACAGCTGCAAACTGGTACCCATAAGTAGTAAAGCAATATTTTACGACGCCCTACGCATGATAACCCTTATGATTGTCCCGGGGGCTATAGTTCTCTACCTAGGCACGTGTATCACCAAAAATATAATACAATTTTACCGTAACAAATCGCGGACCTTATTGGGCAACAAGAATACCTCGACTAATTTTGCAAAAAGTTTGAGAGCGTCGCTGAGAACAGGGTACGTTTCCACTAAAAAACAAATCATTCAACGCGTAAGTCCAAGCCCACATTTAACTATTCCAATAACTCCACCAGAGGAGATACCGAAAGACGAAATGGTTGCAGAGTTTTATGCGAAATTCTTCGATTTCAATGTCAAACATTCCTCACCCGAACCGTTTAGACAAATGTTTGTCTCTTCGACGCCTATTCTAAGGGAGGAGGGGGGCGCATCAACTCCTGTCCTTAGAAAAAGTCTTTCCTCTGCAAATCTGTTGAGCAAGATTGAACGAAAATACAAAAGACTCCGGGCCGATATGGGACTGGTTATTGACGCTAATACAGTAGTCAGGTCAAAGCCGGGCAGCGGTAACCCGTTTGATTATCACCCGCTTTCCCATTCCTCGCTCAACCCTAAAGGGTACTTAATGAGCCCGGCAAATTTGCAAAGGTTTTTACCTTACGCCAGCGTAGCTGCCCTAATCTCGCCCACGAGTTTTCGAAACTCTATTCCTACCTTGCGACAGTCCTCATCGAATGCGCCAACCACAAGATGGCATCAATTTGGGCAAATTCCAGCCATAACCGCTGCCCCGGCACTGCCCATTCCCGCTCCTCCTCCCCCTTTGTATTGGAAAGTGTGGATCGTTATGATCAACGTGTCACCGCTCATCTACTTTGCCCTGTATTTCATTTTCATGGTCCCAAACGATATACTCTATATCCTGAGATTCAAGCTAAGAACCTTGATTTGGCGCAACAAACAGCTTTCGTACGATTACTCCGCCATAGGCGACCTCCTAGAAATTTTTTACGCAGCAACTATTAGCTACGTTTACGTCTTATTCGACAAAAATCTCCTAAGAGAGCTAGTAATAACCTGGGACCGGCTCAAAAAATGCTATTGGAAAGAATGCTGATAACCGCTATTAACGTGTAAAATTTTTAATTGAAAATCTGTTAAATAAGTTTAAAAATAGAAATTAAATTTGTCTTTGTTTTTTAAGAGCTCTAACTTGAGATTCTTTTTTTTTATCATAAATTCTTGAAACACATTTTTTAAATGACAAATGAAAAATGCTTAAAGACGCAATTAAATTGTCATCAAAATTTCAATTTTTATTATTTATTCATGCCTTGGTAGAATATAGATAGTTTAAACAAATTCATACCTTTTTTTGTTTAAAAAAGGTATCCGGTGTTATAGTATACATTTATCCCACTCACCTTCAAAAAAAGGACCATATATTTTTTTATGAATATTTTCTCTTCTCACCATCATTAGTCATTATGTCGAATCATCCAAAAAAAATAAGCATGACAAATTATAATAAATAAATTAGCTGAACAATTTACGGTCCTCTGACCGCCGAATTTATAAAATGGCATTTCGATAATCAATTAGTTCAAATATGATTTAATTTATTATTCTTTTCGATTTTAAAATCATTTAGTCCTCCCTCCTCCTAGCTAATTTAATAAAATATGCAAATTTTCCTTTTTCTTTTTCTTTTTTAGTTTTGAAATTTAAAGGTTGATCTTTTTTTTTGTTTTAATATTTGCTGGTCTTTAATGTTTGTAACGTTAGGCGGCATATAAAAACAATTTTTATGGTCTCACGGAAATTCGTTTGAAAAAAAAAGAAGTGAAGGTTTAAATAAATTTTTTTTGAAAGTTTTTGCATTTCTTAGAATATTTTAGTGATTCATATTTTTTTTTTAAATAAGTGTTATAAAAGATTTAATTTTTTTATTTAAATGATATTAGGTTTTATAATCAATTTTGTGCTCCATATTTGCGAAATTCTTTTAGGAATTCCAACAGATAGAAACAAAATAACTGTAATCTCGAATGGTAAAGTTGCAATTTTGACACCTTTTTTTGTTGATTTTTTATTTTTTTTTTGCAAAAATAATTGATGACTCAAATGTTTGTTAAATATGATTTTTCAAGTGAAAAGTCTAAGTTATGTCATTGTGTTTAATTTTAAATTATACATTTTTTACTTTTTTTGTCAAAAAATAATTTTTATGTGAAAACCTAAAAAATAACATTTTAAAATTATACTTTTATGTCAATTTTGTAAAAGATTTTAAATTGGACGCCATCTTAATTATTCACCTACAGTCGCAAGATTTGGATATTAAGCAGCTCGATTAGTAGCGCCTTTAATTTTTTGGATATGTATGTAAAAAAGTGCCAATAAAAATAGGCCCGTTATCTACAATAGAGCCCCGTGCTTAAGTTACCTGAATGGGCTAAAAGAGATGCATTTTTTGAAGAGTTATAGGGTACAAGTGGCCATGTTAGGTGGTAAATAACTTTGGATTTCGGCTTTGCCAATTGCCTGTAAGTCATTTCAATGGATTTTATTGTATGGGTTAGGCGCACTTAATTGTAACCAGGTGTTATTAACGCCCCAAACAATTCTGCTGTTGTCTGTCTACCCACGAAATCCTGTGACAAATTTTTCTTACCCTCGATACAAAAGCACAAATGATAAAGTTTGATCATAGATAAATATTTAACCTACAAGTTGCACATTTAAATGACAACTTCTACGTTTTAATAAAATACAATAGATGGCGCTCACCTATGTGATTATGTTAAAATTTTTTTTAATCATCAAACATTCATATCGTTTTGACGAAACGAAATAAACTTTCGTTATTTTGCGGCTCTGTCTATTGACAATTTTTTCATGTCTATAATGAACAAAAAAACTTACTTTTGCCTAAATTTGACAGAATTATAGAATTAGTCATATAACAAAATTAGTCTAGTTTTTTTGTGCTCTTTTTAAAAGTTCTTTTTTTAATTTTCTAAAGTAGCCCATTTAATTTTTTAGACTCTTGCCATAACACCCCATTAAATAGGCAAATTACAAAAAAAATACAATGAAAAATAATAATCTAAATTTCAAAATATTTGCCCAATAACACAGATCAAAAAAATCAATGTTAGAAAGGTAAGTTTATTAAAATTTAATAGCTTTCATCAACATGATTCTTAAGCCTTCGGCTAGATCCGTTACCTTTTTTGACCTAACAAGATATGCGACCTCGAAATTACCATAAAAAGAAATTCAAAAATTTATTTATGCTTATCTTTTTAATTATATTTCTTCTCAAATAATGAAAAATTATTTTTAGTACATCATACTCTTACATCCGCATTTATATATTACAGAATTTCGCATATTGACTTAAATACGACACTATTGTTTTTTGAGAAAATATTATTTTAAGTTTGAATTTAAGAATTTAGCTGTTATAAGATTTATTTTGTTTCAATTCTCTTTTGTATTTTTTTAACATTTTATTTTAATTTTCAATGTTTATAGCTGATATACTATATTTGATTAAAAAAAACGGTAAACGGATTTGAAAATACCTAAGATGGCAAGTTTGATCTCTGTAGGTATCTTATAACTCAAAATTTGTTGAGCTTTATAATAAACTCTTCAACGGGCTTATGGGTGATTTGACATGACATCACATTACATTAGAGTTGGTATAGACTTCACTTTTTTTGCTGCACTCTCGCCCCCCCCCCCTTTTTCTACTTTATGGCTCTAAAAAAAACAATGTTAATAAACCAAACTCAAGTTCTTGGTATAAAAAAAGGTACTATGTAACTAACTAACTGTATGGTGTGATGCACTATTTACTTTTATTTCCATTTTTTGGATATCTGCAAAAGTTATTTTTCTATGTAGGAATTTTTTTTAAATTTAAATTTTAAAAAGAAATATTGTACTGTTACTTATTTATATATGCATTAGACGATTCAGGACTTAGCTTATTCCTATAAGATAATGAATAGTTCAAACTATGAAATAGTCTGTCTATTTGGTGTCGGCAACTAATACCTAAACATAAAAATAGGTTATATTATACTTTTCGGCAATTTTTACATTTAAAGTCTGATTTTTGTTATTTTGAAAATAAATTTACCTTATAATACCTATTAAATTTTTTTTTATAAATTATATCTTTTGTTAATTTTGAAGCATAATACATTTATAAGTATTTGTATTACCCCATTTTGTTGAAAAAAAAATGTTACTAACCCTTGCCCAGAATTGCTTAATGCCTACAACAGATTTGTGGTTTGGCAAATTGATATGCAGATAAATTCCAACAAACAGTCGAATATAACTTTAAATTCATTCTTGACTTTATGCCTACAAATATATATGATTAAAATGTTAATCTAAGAGTATTTTAAAATTAAATACAGGCCGCTGAAGGCGGCTGTTTTTGCGATTACATTTCCTTACATTTGCCCCAGTGTACGGCTCTGCCTTTAGCAAAAATATTTTAGGTATTATATGATGCCTATTAAATTCCCAGGTTATTCTTGTATTAAATTGAAGATTGAGGTCATTGTTTGTTTGTTTTTCTTCTAATAAAAGTCTGATTATAAGGACTAAGGTTAATCTGATGACTTAGGCTTATCTATTATATTAGTAACTTTCTTTACATATTTCATGTATTATCCATCCAATTCTTTATTTAGGACACGTGCAAAGTAAGAGTTTTTATATTCAAATGAAAATTTTTGAAAAATTTTATATTTCTGAAGAAGCATTTTATGTCAGTAATATGAAATTGGCAACTTTTTATTACGTTTTAAAATTTTTTTAAAATTTTAAAAATTTAACGAAAATTAAAACTCATTTTGTACCTGCCCTTAAGCGCCAAAAAAATATTTTATACATAAAGCTATACTAAGTTAGTGTGTTTGGCCTCAAGTCCTTAAATATGTGACAAATGATGGTCTTTTACGCTTAAAAATTTAAATATTCGCTGGCCTGCCATGGGATTGCAAACTATATAAATTGCTATGGTTCAAAGGAACCTTATGACGAGCAAATACAATAGGACATTGTTGCATATGTCCTCTTTAACCCAGATTGTTATTTATGTTTAACTTATTTCAATCGGTGTCATCCAATAAGTTCTTACAACTAGGGGTTATAAATAAACTTAAAATTAGGTCAAACCAAGGTAGGCTTTTCTTATGGTAGATAATATCTTTTAAGCGTTGGGGACTTTCCAAAGTAAATTATTTTGTGTTTAACAAATAAATTTTTTTTTTCTTAAAAGGTCTCTAGCTGTTCTTATCTATGTCGAAATTAAACACTATCGTGGTGCCATTATACTTATATTATTTGGCTACTTTTATTCACGTCCAAGCAAGTTTATTAAAATTTTCATATTTTATGCCTTTTAGATTTTGCTTCATTAGATTCTTTTGAAGTCCTTTTTCACACTATCGTTTTATATCTAGAAAATCTTGCTCGTTTTGATTGGCACAGCTGGCTAATTTTGCGCCCCTTTTTGGGGACCTTTTTTTGTTTTCCCCTGCTATTATAAATTCAGTTTGTTACATATATATTTAAATCCTTGATTTATGTGGTATACAAAGATTGATAAACGATTCAAGGCATGAGTCTAATGTAATTGTGTAAGTTTTGTTAATTTTGGAAAATTCGGAATCATTTAATTAACTTATTGGGATGGTGGATGAAACGCGTTTGCTTCTACTGACCCCAAGAGTTATAAATGCTGCTGCATGGCAATTTCAATGCTCCTCACCCAAAAATGCAAATCATTTATATTTTTAACAGTTATAACTCCTTAAGCACAACGAAATCATTTATAATCACGAGCAACAATTTACAATGTCTCACACTAAATAAATTTTTTTCTCTCATATATTTAGATTCAGCACCCAACGCTTTAAACAAAGTATTACTAGGTAGAATCCTTTTCGTTCAACATGGCGATCGGGCACCTCTAGTTGAATGGCTCTTTCCAACCTATAATCCTATCGATAATGCCACTGGAAGGGCAAAATGGCCAAATGGACTAGGTAACTTAACCGATATAGGAATCCTCCAGATGTTTGAGACCGGTCGAAATCTGGTGGCACTAAATGCCCTAGATTTGTTTAAAAATGATGGGAATGGTGATCTTTCAAAATATGCCTTCGTGTGCGACAACAATGTACGGAGTATATGGAGCCTAGCAGGCATAATTGCTGGGATTTTATCTAATGACACTCAACGGCAGTTATCTACCTCATATAACACAACTAAAATAAATATGGCAACAATAGTATCGGACGTTAAATCAGGCGCAGCTAAATATCGCAGGTCAATTAGCGTTGTGCCAAACCTGTTTATTGATTTATTTGCTCGGTGCGTCAACCTTCGGCGACGTGTTAGGGAGGTATCAAAAGGTAACCCAGAACTTTTGGCTTACCAAAAGAGCAATAAAGAATTCATCGCCTTCGTGACCGAAAAGGCGGGCTACCCCGCATTGAACGACGATTTTGACGTGATCGGCGACGTTGCCAAATCTCTATCCCCAGATTACAGGTATAATTTTAGCCTACCTGCATGGTGTAATCAATCTACGTACGAAAGGCTGCAAGATTTTTACGATAATCTATTCGCCATCGATGTTGGGAAAGGTGACCCACGGTTGCAAGAGCTTATGATTGGGTTATTGCTAAAGGACGCAATTCATAGGCTTGAGGGGCTTAGGAAAATTTATATGCATAGATTTAGAGACTCTAACGAAAGGGAAACTATCACATCATCAGCCCAGAATACTTATTACGGTGGCAAAAAATCATTGAGGCATAAACCGATAACCATATATTCCGTCTTTGACTTTAGTCAAGTCCTTATTAAAGATATGTTAGGTATCCCGTATAAGACAAATACCAAAACAGGCAGCATTATATCCCTCGAGTTATGGGAAGGTCAGCTTTTAAATAGCAGTAAAAATAGTGGTAGCAATAATCAGGCCGACGATGATAATAATCATTCAAACCGACGTTATCACTACGTTAATTTTGTGGAGAGAGAAGGACCCCATAAACCATTTATAACAGCGCGAACACCTACAATGTTTGATACCTTCAAAACCGAACTAAAAAACAAAATTAGTCACATAATGCTGGCACAAGTTATGTCGTCTTGCTGATATAAAATAACATGGGGAGCTTTTAAAAAATACTTTAAAACATCTCAATTTAAATAATATGGCTGTTTTGTGCACATGGTACAAAAACGTTATTTAAATTATAAAATCAGCGCATAAATTTTATTAAATGTTAAAATATCCATATTCATGTTAGATTGGTTATCAGCTATCTTCATATGATCAGTGTTGTTCAATTTTGCCCCAAGCACACACATCTTGAGCCCCAAAGATTTTAGCACAGGTGCTGCCCCGGGGCAGACAAATTTTAAAAATAACGAGTTTTATGCACTTTTAAAACCTAAAATCGGGTTTTAAGTAACTTTTATATACTTTTAAGAAAAAAAAATTTGGGGCTCAAATTTTTTTAATTTTGCCCCAGAGCTAATTTGCCCCGGTGCTGCCCCGGGGCAAACAAATTTTAAAATTAGCAGGTTTCTTGCACCTTTGATACCTAAAACCTGGTTTTATGTAATTTTTAAACATTTTTAAGAAAAAAATTTTTGGGGCTCAAAATTTTTCAATTTTGCCCCAGAGATAAATTGCCCCGGTGCTGCCCCAGGGCAAACAAATTTTAAAAATAGTGAGTTTTATGCCCTTTTAAAACCTAAAACCTGGTTTTAAGGAATTGTTAGATATTTTTAGAAAAAAATTTTTGGGGCTCAAAATTTTCCAATTTTGCCCCAGAGCTAAATTGCCCCGGTGCTGCCCCAGGGCAAACAAATTTTAAAAATAGTGAGTTTTATAAACTTTTGAACCCTAAAACCTGGTTTTAAGTAATTTTTAGGCATTTAAAAAAAATATTTTTTTTAATTTTGCCCCAGAGCTAAATTGCCCCGGTGCTGCCCCGGGGCAAACAAATTTTAAAATTAGCAGGTTTCTTGCACTTTTGATACCTAAAACCTGGTTTTATGTAATTTTTAAACATTTTTAAGAAAAAAATTTTTGGGGCTCAAAATTTTTCAATTTTGCCCCAGAGATAAATTGCCCCGGTGCTGCCCCAGGGCAAACAAATTTTAAAAATAGTGAGTTTTATGCCCTTTTAAAACCTAAAACCTGGTTTTAAGGAATTGTTAGATATTTTTAGAAAAAAATTTTTGGGGCTCAAAATTTTCCAATTTTGCCCCAGAGCTAAATTGCCCCGGTGCTGCCCCAGGGCAAACAAATTTTAAAAATAGTGAGTTTTATAAACTTTTGAACCCTAAAACCTGGTTTTAAGTAATTTTTAGGCATTTAAAAAAAATATTTTTTTTAATTTTGCCCCAGAGCTAAATTGCCCCGGTGCTGCCTCGGGGCAAACATGTTATATAAATAATTGTTTTTAATAAAAATATATTGTATGAGGACAAACTCCATTTTTTTATAATTATAGCACCGAGTAGAATATAGTTTAATAATATTTAAACGGATCATATTTATTTAAAAATTTTTTATAAATTACTACCATTATCTCTCAAAAAATTAAAAACGTAAGGTTTTTCATTATACTTTTGTCAATCGGTTATTTTATATAAAAAAATTTGAATATTTAGCATGGTTTAACGACCATTTAATTACCGAAATTATTGTATGCATTTAGCATTTAGCAGTTATAATATGATGTTAAAAATATGCCCCTTTTTGTCAATGAATTAATTTTTCTTATGTTGTGCCAAAATTTAAGAAATAAAAAAAATTGTTTTAATATATTTTAATTTTTTAAACAATTGTGCCAAAAAAAAATTACGATTAATAGTATCATAGCCGGTACAGATATTAAATTTATTTTATAAAAAACAATATATATAGTATACAGATATTATAATCATTTTTTCCATAAAAACAGTATTTGGATATCAAGCTATTTATTTATATAATTGTTCACATAACGATATGTTAAGTTTAATCAAAAGTAAGGATTTAATTCTTCCAGCATTTAAATTATAACGTTTTGTAGTTAATACATTTGCCAATGCGCTGAATGATCGTTCAACCGATACTTGGGTCAAAGGGACACCTGATAAAAAATATATTGTAAATCACAACCATTACTAACATTGAAAATATTTTATTTATAGGCAGGCATATACTCATAATAATCTTTGCTAAATTAGCAAATTTTGTATTTTCATTAGCGTAATAGCTAATTCCCTCAACTTCCACCGAAGCTCTTTTCCTATTAGGGAGGTCTTCTAAGTTTCTTAAAAAGGAGACACTTGTTGAAATATTAGAATTAGTGAACTGGTTTTTAAAAATGTATCCATCTCTGAAGTTCCCTCCTCTTCTTCAGTTTCATCAAAATTTATGAACTTATAAACATTAATTATATGTTTCTAAATATTAAAACAAATAATTTACTTTGATAAGGCTTATCTCTTCTGAAGTAAAGTCCTCCAAGAAGTTTGACGAAGAAAAGTTCACCCTCGGATCAAAGAAAAGAGCCGATAGAAAAAGAACGTTTTTGAAATAATCTCTGAAGCGTTCTTTTAAATGATATTTAACCTGTTCTTGATACATTCCAGTGATTTTATTAAAAGTCCATAGGTACTTTACATAAAAATCACCAGGTGTAAACTGGTTCTTTTGCAGACATTTAGAGAGCTCAAATAACGGCCTTAAACTATCGGTCAAATCTTTAACGAGGCATCCATTAACATTGTAATCGTCACTATAATGAGATTGAATACTTTCTAACATCTTAAAAGTAGAGTCCCATCTAGTAACGACGTCCAATGGTGGAATGGGATGTAAACGGGGCTTTTTTTTAAGGTTCTTAACAAAAGATCTAATTTCTATTAATTCCCTTTCAAAACCTTTTAGAAAATCCTTAACCACGAGGTTAAGTGTATGAGCGCCGCACCTCATGGTTGTAAAGATCCAGGTATATCTAAAATAAATAATATAGATAATTTCGATGTAAAAATATGTGATTATAATTTCAACTTATATCATCGAGGTCAGGAAAGTCAAATGAACTAGGGGTCTCATAATAATCGTCCAAAGGTGCATTCTCCTCTATGTCATCAATTTCGTCTTCGTTGTTATTTAGATCAATAGCCTCAAATCTTTCGTCATCCTCATCCATTAAGGATTCAGATTCACCTAACTACAAAAATTTAGTTAACCATGATTTTTAATTTAATAAAACTTTTCAACTATTACCGGCAACGACTGTGTTGAGGTTGAAGGTTGGGAAAATGAAATATCTAACGTACTATCACTAAAATTGGCTAGAGTTTCTGAAGAAGTTTCCTCAATTATCTGTTGGCTAATTTTGGCTTGAATAAGTTTACCAGCTTTTACCATGTTGCTACCATTGTCAATAGTTAATGAGTAAATCTATAAAAAAAAATTGAGTAAATAAGTTAAAATATTGTTTGATAAACAAAAATTAAACTTTGGTTAAAGGGATTTCGTATTGCTTAAGTAATTCTTCAATCATTTCGATTAGTGATGTGGCTTTTGCTAAAATTTCCCTAGGAAGTTCGATAATTCCTAGATTTCTTATCACAATTTCATTATCGCTCAAATATTGACTGTTGATTCCGAGAAATCGGCGATTGAACCTTGTTGCAATATCTATTTTCAGATATATGAGAGGCTTAGATTTGATTTCATCTTTAATGTAGTTTTTCATATCTAAACAAAAAAGTTTTTATTCTTAATGAATGAATATGTTTTGCAATTTAATATTTGAAGTTACCTAGAGCTGTTTGCTTCAACATTTTCAAGATTTTAAATTTTGTAAGCTTGGTTTCCATTTGTTCCTCCAAAAGTTGATAGGGATAATTGAATAATTTGTGATTTATCAAATTGAATGGAAGGTCGTTATCCACAATATTCAGCATTTTTTTGATGGCATATATTTTTGGGTTGATGAACAATAGTACATCTATTTTTGAGGAGGAATCATTTATCGTCTCATTATATACAGTTTTGTGAAAGCGCTCGATGTGTCTTTTCATAGTGAACAGTTTATTTGTAATTAAAACCTCTAAATATGAAAAATATTTCATACATACATAAAAATATATTAAAAAATTAAGCTAAATAATTACCTTTATTTTTTTTTCACATAACGTACATTTAGCTTTGTTTTGTTGGGCAATAAAATATTTTTTGTACATCTAAAAAAAAATCACAGTAATTTTTATATATTCATAAATATTGAAATTTGATTCTTATATACGATAGTTTTAAATTTTAACATCTTAATGTATTTTAGTTTTTCGGGAAAAAACATTTATTTTTTTACTTGTATAAATAAATTCTGTTTACAGAACAAGTTGAATCAACACAATCAAACAGGTTTAGTTAGGTGACAAATAAGAGACTTGATGGGTAATAATGTTAAATTAATACAATCGAAATAGGGTTAAGTTTGGTGACAATAAATAAGAGGCTGGATTGCTAACAATGTTATATTTAGGGTTAAATTTGGTGACAATAAATAAGAGGCTTGATGGATAATAATGTTTGAATTTTTAAATAGAACTTAACAAAATTACAAATTTTCAAAATTGTTTTAGAAATATGAGAGAAAATATAAAATAGATTATATAATACAATTAGTAAAGGTTAAGGCGCCGCGATATAAAATCTAAAACACATCAATATTTTTTGATATAGCCTCGGTGCTTAGCATCACTATTAAAATAAACGCCGGTGCTCTTGCCATTGGGGCAAAATACACATTAAAATTTAGAATAATAAAGCCTTTGTTCTTTTGGCACCGATGCCGCACAACTATTAATATCGTCGGTGCTTTTGCCATTGGGGCAAAAGATTTTTAAAAATTTAGAACGTAATAATGCCCCGGCGGGGCAGCATTGGTGCAAATTTATTTAGGATATAAATGCCCCGGTTCTTTGGCACCGAGACAAAAAATAGAAATAAGTTTATTAACAAATTGCCCCGGTGCTTCTGGCACCGGGGCAATAAAAATATGCACATGGTGCATTTTTTTCATGTCTGATATCCATATTCATGTTAGATTGGTTATCAGCTATCTTCATATGATATATATAATAAAAGCTAAATATAATTCCAGCAAGTTTAATGGATGCTAGAATATTGTAAAAAACAGGGGTTAATTGAAAAAATGAATGAGCTTTGAACGTATATATAATTAAATTATGCAAATAGATTTATAAATCTGCCAATGTTGATTTAATGCGTTCTAATATATTTTGAAAACTTAGCATCAAAATGAGACCTTAGATTTTTTGTGAAAATATCAAGCCCAAAAATAAATTTAGTGTATGAATTGGCGTTATTGCGGAAAGCGAGTTAGGTGATTGATTGTTAATAAATTAAATATATAACGGTTTCAAAATTGTGGATTTTGCGTATTGCAAAAGTCAATGTTAAATAACCTTATTATAATAAAAATGGTACTAATTATTAATAAATTTTATTTACATCATCCACTTTAACCTGACAAACTTTGTTATAAATATTTGAAAGTTAAAGAGCCAAAAAAAGACATATTTTGCTAAGTATCAAAAACTTTTTTAGTGTTCATTAAAAATATACTTGATAATTAAAATAAACAATGGCGAACAATGCTGTTTACTGTTTTAACACTTCATGGTCTAAAGCACTATCTAGAAAATGAAATATCATAGCTATGACTAACAATTTTATACCAAACTATAGATGCAGGGAACCTTTCTTTACAATAAATTTTTTTTTTTAAAAATGAATCAGTTTGGAGTTATTTAAATTTTAATAAAAATAAAAAAAAATGGGGTAAATCGGTCAGGCATGGGGCATTATGGCCATTAGGTAGAGGCAATTCGGCCACTTCTATTTATTTCATTTAAAAGGCAATAAAGGTTTTTTAAAATATCTTTGGCGGAGTGAACATTGCTTTGGGAAATTTTAGAACTCCTTTTAATACCGGAAAACAGCTGTTCCTATTGTTACTGTGCATTTCAAAGACTACTTACAAATATTTATTCAAATTTTTGCCAAATGTTTAAAGTTAATTATAATTAACAAATATGACAAACATATAAATTATCATGTTGGGCACAAGATGAGTATGCCCTTCACATCCTCGGCATTGAAGCCAATCTTCTTTGTTAGATCGTGCGTAATATAATTTGTTGCAAACTATACAATTATTTTTTTTTAATTTTTTTTTATCAGATATCTTTGAAAAAATAGTGGAATTAATTTTTTCCCTTTACCCTTTCTAATTATATATTTTGAGATAGGAATTATTTTTTCTAGTAGTGAATTAACTTCTAAAGTTGATTCTACAATAGAATTATCAGGCTTGTGAAGTTGATGGTAAATTATTTCTACCTCAATTTTATCTTCAGTAGTAATATCATTATGTATTTTAGTGTATTTGTCAATAATAAAATCATCATCCCCAATTTGTAAATTGTAAGGATGTATTCCACTTGCTCTAAATCCGCTGCAAATATTCTTAATGTTCACCAATATATTAAATTCGTAGCTAATAGCTGAAGCGACATCATAAATATCAAATTTGTAAACAGGTTTTGACTTTAGAAGATTTTCTATGTAAGTCGAATATGCTTTTTTGAGAGGTCCAAAAATAGGTAAGTCTAAGGGTTGTAATCTAAGGGATGTATGGGGTGGAATTGAAAGCAGAATAATTCCATATGCTTTAGACTTACGTATAGCGTGGCACATTTTGTTTGAAAGCCTTCAAAAAATATTATAAATAAAGCCAAATATTTGTGGCTTTTTTTCTTACATACATAATAAACAAAAATATTAATTAAAAATTGGTCTAGGTCTTAAAATATTTGTCTAAAAATTAAAAGTTTATTAGGGTCTTTATGGACACACTCAAATTTTTGAAAATTATGATATTGCCTCAATCTCAATTTCAACTAATACAAATGCAATTTATTTTATTAAGTATTTTTTTTATAATGTTTTTACACTTTATGTATCAAAAATGTTTAAATTGTATATTAATAATAATAGGATTATTTATTTTTTCTTTATAACATACTTAGTCTCCGCGATGAAGAGGATGAGAAATTTGTTACACCAATGCTATGGAAGGGCTGCGGCTAGTGGAAAAAAAGTTTTGACGCAAAAAAAATGCACGCATTTGAAGAACATTGAGGCGTCTAGTGTGAAAAAAAATTTAAAAAATTATAACTTTTAAAATTTAAAAAAAAAATTTTTTTTTTAATTATTTTGTTAAGCATATCTTAAAACGATCAAAAAACCTAAAATCTCATTTTTTGATATTAGCCGCTAAAAATTTTTTTATTTTAAAAATGTATTTATTACAATTTTTGGTAGCCGCAACCAAGGGTCCATAACCAAATTTTAAACCTCTAAATAAAATTTTAAAGCTTTGTCTTTATTTTAATTAATTTGATAGATAACTGCTCTTTAATTATAAACTAATATAGGTGTAGTAGTGTGTGATGAATGAGTACGGAATGGCGGAGTCATATTTTTTTATATAATTAGAATTTTTAAGTAAAAGTAATAAAAAAGTATATATAGATTTAAAAGTAATTTATTTAATTGCAATTTTGATCATATCACGATGACTTTTCATAAATATCTATACCCAATATACAACTATATAATAAATTATCTATCTTTACCCAAATAATTTTTGAACCATTTTCATCTAAATATTCCTAGGAAAATAGGTTATCATTAATGAATTTTGCACAATCTATTTGACACAAATAAAATTTTGAAAAATTGGTTTTTGTTTTTTCATATTACACTAAATATTTCATGTCAATAAATTATTAATAAATCGTATTTTTACGTCTATTAGAAAATATTTAAGCTCTATAAAAAATACTAAGTATAAAAAATTATTTTTGGCTATTACTAAGACTAGATTTTAAAGAGATAATGAATAAAACTTTTTATTATTTTACAATAAAAACGTTTTAAACCTATTAATTATAATTTAATAAAAAAAGTTACTAAAATATTAGGTTGCAATTGTTTAAGTTAAAATTTAAATAGAGGCAAAAAGATGGTTTTTGACATTGAAATTAGGAGGGGCCCATATTCCATTTCACTTTCTAAACTTAAACAAATTTTGTTATTTGACTTGAACCAAATTTTATTCCTAATTTTGTTTATTATATATTAACCAAAATTTGGCTATTTTAATTTTAATAATCAAAATTTAAATTATACTGTCCATATAAACCTTACAGTGTAATTGCAGGTTAATAATAACTTATATTAGTCTATAGGCACGTATTCTTTAAAATAAACATCATAGCTTTAACTTTGGATTATGAAGGATTAAAGATAGGGTCTTCTACACCATTTTGCGTTACAAAATTACCTAACCATTTGCGTGTTAAGTAAAATTTAAGCCAAACAAAATTTTAATTCTTTTGATTGAATGCAAAAAAATTTGACTATTGGCCGCTTTTGATGGCCAATAAAGTAGTTGTAATAAATGTAGGAATTTGAGAAATTCTCTAAATATATTTTACAATTAAAACAATTTTTTGTTTAAAATTTGAAAATTTTTTAAAAATATTTTTTTACAATTTTGCACCTAGTTTTGAATCTTAGGTGAGTGGGTCAAATAATTCGCTCATTTGATCTTAAATAAACTGAATATATTTTAAACGCAAAAGAATGTTTATTAAACACTAATAAAATGGCGCATGAAGAAGGTAATATGACAAATTAAAGCAGTAATGTTTGTATTTATAAAAAATAATAATGAAATTTATAAAACGCGTTTTAATGCCGTGAATGTATGTTTTAAAGCAAATGTACAATTTTTAAATTTTTTTAAAATTCGCATGCGTGCCTTTATATATGTGATTATATTGTTTGTCGGAGTTGGAGGGATTGACTTAAGACTTAACGTTCCCAGAATACTTCTGCCTTACAATTCCAACGGAATAGCTAGCAATTTTACATTAAAGGCTAACAAGGGTCTTTATAATTGGACTGTAGAACACTCTAATATAATTAAATTAGTTGGACAAGAATTTAATTCCAATTCCATTCTAGTAAGTGCTGTTACAGAGCAAAAAAAGAGGCAATTATCTAAAGTTGAGGCTTATAACCAAGGTACTTTAATTTTATAATATGTCTAGATTTAAATATCAAATTAAAATGTGATGTGATATCTGATGTTATTTCAAGCATATCTGTTAAAACAACGACAAGAACGCTATACATTGAAGATGCACCAGAAATATTTGAAATTCAAGCTCAGAATCTGTTAGGTATGAGATTTTTATTGTTATTTAAGGTGACACATTTAGTAGCGTTGAGGGAATTAAATTTAAATGGATGATAAAAGAAACACCTCCAAATATTATTGAGTATACTCCTGTGCATATAATTTTCTAGAATATCTAATTTTGACAACTCTTCTTATGAATCTCCATTAATTATACACCAATATGAAACTAAAGGATTGCATGGCTATAAAATCCTTATTCAAGCTCTGAACATGGGTAAAGCTAGTATATGGGCCAAAATTTTGGATGAACCTTACAAAGTCAATTAAACCCATTATCTAATTTTGTAGGGATTACAATCAAAAGCTGTTAATTTGTATGTGTTAGAAAAATTGATGCTGCGACCATCTAATATTATTTACTTGCATATCAATTCTAGCATAGACATTGAAATAAAACAAATAAAGCATGAGCAATATTTTGGTAAGTTTTTTACATTTAATATAAATTGTTATAAATAAAAGATAAAATCTGGTATATTTAAATTATTAAAATGAAAGTAAACAATGGCTAATTAATTATTATTGTTAGATTACTCATTTGAGTCAGGTGAAAAATTAAATAAATATTCAATTAACTTAATTATTATCTATCTTATTTAACATAATGGATAAAAGATTTATTTTATAACGTGAATTTGAAGGCCCTAAAAAAGAAATTTTATTGTAGAAATGGAATCATTCTTTATATATTTCCTTTCAATCTATTACAAACATCAATAAATGCCCATGTGTATTAAAATTATTAAATTAAACCTTAATTATTTTGAATCATTAATACTTATATTTTATTCTAACATTTTTAAGATTTTTCAATTTCTAAACATCCCAATTACCAAATTGAAATTATTCAAGGAAGTGATAAAAGTTGTTCCTTGGATGGTTTACGTTTAACTGGCATTACCTATGGCAAATGCGTTGTAAAGATTATTAATAAAAGTAAGCTAAAATATAATCACCAAAATCCAAGATACTAAAATTTTTTATAGATTTAAATGATTATTGTTTTATATTTTTGTTTGATTAAGAAATGATGTTATTATTTTTAACTGTTGTACTTAAAATTTCAATGGGTATATACATTTTATTTTAAATTATTATATAATAATGTTATATATAAATAACGTTAAAAGATGCACTTCTATTGTGAAGGTTTCAATGTGGTGCTTAATTAAATAAAAATTCGAAAATTAGAATGATTATTTTTGACCTTTTTCCTATTTTATCATTATTTACCATGTGAAAATAATAAACATTGTTAAATTTTAATGTTAAAATAATGTTTCTATCCTATTATGCCCTTTGCACTTCTTAAGTTTAAATTTCTTTTTTTCATTTTTTTAACGTCTTGTTATATTTAAAAATTAGGCTTAGGTTTGTATATTAAACAAATTAATGCTAAAATATCATAGCCAGGCATTTGTGGAATATTTATATTGTTTATTGAACACCTATTTAATATTAAAGGTATAATGCATCATTGTTAAAGAAAAACAGTTAACCACATGAGGTTTTTTGCAATTTTTTTACAAATCATTAAATATTCAGGGATAAAAATTTAAAAATCGAAAATTGGAATAATATACATTAAATTATTATCAGTTTAGCAAATAATTGTGATTATGTGTTATATAGATATGAATGTAGAGAGCCAAGATTATTTGCCTGAGTTAACGGTGTACGTGGTGAAAGCAACATCAATAAGTATATTTCAAGCTTAATTATAAACTTGTGGCATTTTAATATAATATATGTTATTTATGATTATTTATTTAATTTAGGTCTTAAAATATCACCTGGAAACGCTTGGGTTTGTGAAACCAAACGGGAATACGTAATAGAGGCTCAACTAAACGACGATCAAGCAAACCCAATCTGGCCAAGTTCTGTATATAATTAAAATTTTTATAAAAATAGCGAAAATCACTAATTAGTAAGCCTAGGTTCAGCGTTTTATAGGCAAAAAATTAACCTGTGCAATTTATTTTAGATCTTACTTAAAATAAAGCAATTTTAATTGTTACGACTTGGCCCAGGGCATGTTTTTGATATGATTTGTAATAGAAAACTTATTTAGAACGGGCGCATCAAAAGTTACTAAGTTAAAAATTTTATAAATTTTGTCTCTTGTAAATGCATTACAACAAAAAAATACCAACACCTTTAGGCACTAATGATTAATTTGAAAGTTTTAGAAATTATTATTTTTAAAAACACCCAAATTTTCAAAAAAAAAAAATTCTGTATGAAATGCATGCGCCTCCAGTATAAAAAAGGGATGATATGTAAAAACCTGTAAAAAATTGAATTTAATTCGATATTAACCGATTGAATTTCACAATATTTGCTTATTAAATGAACAATGTATTCATTAGTTTTTTTTGCAACATTAGACTGTGAATCGTTTTAAAATCAATTGATAATAATACATGTTTGTTTATAATTCTTTAGGATATACGCTTAAGCCTAAATGTTGACCAGAATCACATTGATTTGGTCAGTCAATTGTATGAAAATGGAACGGCATATCGAATTTCACCTAATAGAGTCGGGACAACCAACATTTTAGTGAAATTTGAAAGCATTCAACTTAGCGTAAAGATTTTTATTTTTAACTTAAAATTTTTTAAAAAAAGTTTTATAGGTCTATTGCGTGTTTTTTTGTAAAGGAAAATTTTTAAAACTAACAATGTGTATTTATCATATATCACAATTAGGGCATGTCAAAACTCCGGAATTCGGGAAGGACTCCGATTCATCGGGAGTTCCAGGGGAACTCCATTAAAAAAACACTCCCAAAAACCGCCCGGAGTTTTCCGTTTTTAAACTCCGGGGTTTTTTCCCGGGAGTTTAAAAATTAACATTAGCCTATTGGAAATGTTGGAAATGTGTATTTTTTTTGTCCAAACTCATTTTTTATAAAAATAAAGTTGTAAATAAATGCAAAAGCAGCTGATTATGCAAATACCTCACATTTATAATGTTAAATTTGTTTTTTTTTAGTTTTTTTATGATACTTGATATAAACTAACTAAATAATTAACTTAATGTCTACATAGAATTTTCGTCGATAATTTATGTATTTGGTGGTATTTTTTTATTAGACGATTTGTACAACTTGTATTTATTAAATTATGGTAATTTTTATCAAATTTGTGTCTGCTAACGGTGTCACTAAATTTGTTGCAAATGCATTTTATGCATTATAAAACTAATTTTTTTTTCGATTTTTTTTCTTGCTGTAAAATATAAGTAGTTATTTGGTAAAATTTATCCATTTTTTCAACTTGTGAGTCACCAAATTGTCGCAAATGCGATTTATGCAATATAAAGCGTATTTTCGATTTTTTTCGTGCGGTAAATATTGGTAGTATTTTTAGTAAAAATATTTCATTTTTAATTCTTGTGATTATGTCACCAAATTGTCGTAGATGCATTTATGTATTATAAAACTAATTTTATATCGATTTTTTTTCTTGTGGTAAAATATAATTAGTTTTTTTGGTAAAATTATTAATTTTTAATCTTGTGATAGTGTCACCAAATTGTCGCAGATGCGATTTATGCATTATAAAGCTAATTTTTTATCGATTTTTTTTTCGTGCGGTAAAATATAAGTAGTTTTTTGGTAAAATTTATCCATTTTTTCATCTTGTGATAATGTCATCAAATCGTCGCAAATGCGATTTATGCATTAAAAAGGTAATTTTCGATTTTTTTTTCGTGTGGTAAATATAAGTAGTTGCGACAATCAGGTGACATTGACTCAGCAGGCTTCATATTAACAAAATTTGCCAAAATTTATTAATAAATATGGTTAAAAACAAAAAAACTCGAAAAAGTTTTTTCAAAATTTAAATATTGGCATTTGCGACAATTCGGAAATGTCACTAGTTGCCTAAAACTAAATAATTTTCACAAAAATTACTCATATATGGCAGCCCGAACAAAAAAAAATCGATATTTA
This sequence comes from Acutogordius australiensis, assembly GCA_030555515.1. Lineage (NCBI taxonomy): Eukaryota > Metazoa > Nematomorpha > Gordioida > Gordea > Gordiidae > Acutogordius > Acutogordius australiensis. Next base: position 45,509,360 of record CM060242.1, read on the forward strand.
TTCAATGTTAAATTTTAAACATTTGCGACATTCAGGTGACATTGACTCAGCAGGCTTCATATTAACAAAATTTGCCAAAATTTATTAATAAATATGGTTAAAAACAAAAAAACTCGAAGAAATTTTTTCAAAATTTAAATATTGGCATTTGCGACAATGAAATGTCATTAGTTGCCTAAAACTAAATAATTTTCACAAAAATTACTCATATATGGCAGCCCGAACAAAAAAAATCCAAAATATTTATTCATTGTTAAATTATTAACATTTGCGACATTCAGGCGACATTGACTCAGCAGGCTTCATATTAATAAAATTTGCCAAAATTTATTAATAAATAAGGTTAAAATCAAAAAAACTCGAAAAAGTTTTTTCAAAATTTAAATAATGGCATTTGCGACAATTCGGTAATGTCACTAGTTGCCTAAAACTAAAATTTTCACAAAAATTACTCATATATGGCAGCCCGAACAAAAAAACTCGAAAATATTTATTCAATGTTAAATTTTAAACATTTGCGACATTCAGGTGACATTGACTCAGCAGGCTTCATATTAACAAAATTTGCCAAAATTTATTAATAAATAAGGTTAAAAACAAAAAATATCGAAAAAGTTTATATAAGTCAAATTATAGACATTTGCGACAGATAGGTGACATCCAGCAGGCTTAATAATGACGAAATCAAAATTTATTAATAAAGCCTAATTGAGAAACTTTATATAAATATTACTAACACACGACCGCCCCAAGCAAAAAAATAAAATAATATAAATTCAATATTAAATTATTTGCATTTAGGAGAGTTTATTGACACAATTTCAGCAGACTTGACATTAAAAAATCTATTAATAAATAGATCAAACAAAAATTTTCCAGGGCTTAATATTGACAAAGTTATATTTGATATTTAACAAAATACAAAATACTAATTTTCTCCCACAATTATTTTCTTTACCTAAAATACTATCGTTTCATCGTAGTAAAACATCTGGTGGCTAAATCCCCCTATAAATAAAAAACTAACTTTTGTATAAAACTCCAAAAAACCCGCCCGGGCTTCCAGGAGTTCAAAACGGGAAAACTCCGGAGCATAGGGGTTCCCGCCCCACTCCTTCCATAAACTCCAACTGGAGTTTTAGCAAGCCCTAATCACAATATACCGGCATTTAAAGATACAAAAGTTGAAATAATTTTTAGATTTTTTAATAGTAACGATAGGGATCAAAAAATATATAGAAGTTGTTTTCAAATTTCTAGATATAGCTAAAAAAATCAAAAATGTATGAGAAACGTAAAATAATTGATTAAAATAATTACATAATTTTCCTTTTTTTATTTTTTATGTTTGTGTTAGCCTCTGTATTATTAGTTAGATGAGTATATTTTGCTTTTTAATATTTAGTTAACTATATATATTATTTTAAATTTAAACATTTTTTCTATTTCCATTCATGTACATTTGAGTGCGAGCTAAGCTCTTATGTTTTTTGTTAGTAAATATTATTTTCATGAAATCAGATTTATGAGAGGTATGTTTAGAAAACTGTATCCATAACATTTTGTCCCTTTAACGTATACTGTTAAGATTTTACTATAATTTTTGAAATTTTTGTCTTTTTTTTTGTTTTTATATATCATTGACAAATTTAGGGATAAACGAAAATTAAATTTAAAAATAGATAAATTACAAAATTTAATAATGAGTGACAAACGTTCTTATATAGGCTTGAATTTAATTTATTTTTGACAACACAATTTTTAATTTAAATTCAAAACTCAATTTCGCATTTTAATTAGGATTAATAAAATGTGTTTATTTCTTTATAGACCTGGAAAACTCACAAGTTTGAGGATCCCATATTCCGGTTGCAAGATATTGATATTTACCCACCAATTAAAATCGTTCCAAAACGAGCCGTTATCCCCTTTGACCCGAATACAAATTCATCGTATGCCGTTAAGTTTACTGTAAATATTAATTTTTCTTCTCAAGTTTATCACATATATTTTGATTTTAAACCTTTTTTTTCTTTTTTATATTTCTATTTTTTATTTTATATAAAATAATTAGACTTATTGACATACATTAAGATGAGAATAATAAAAAGACATAAAAATATATATTAATTGCTAACTATAAAAATAAAAATAAAATTAAAAAATGCGAAACAAAAACTGTATAAAACTTAAGTTAAAGTTGTGGTAAAAAAATCTATATCATGTAAGGTTGGAAATCTATATTTAAATTTATACTTTTAAAAATTAAATAATATGGGTTAAACGACGAAGAGATAAAATAGCTGTTGGAAAAATAAAATTAATGAATATTAATATTAGGTAAATCACTGTTAATTAGGTTTAGGGTTCGTCTTTTTTTCCCAGAAATTAAAAAAAAAGTTTTAAAATATTTATGTTATATAACAAAGGTACATATAGGCTTATCAATAATTCTTAAAAACATATATATTATATATTTTTATGGCTTCTAAGTTTTTTTTATTTTATCTCAATACTAATTTAAGCCAAAGTTTTTTTCAAGTACTCGGAGTTTTTTTTAAATCTTATTTACATAAATGACTATTTTTATACATATTTTATTCAATAAACACTTGGTTATATAGTTTTTGCGCAATAATTTTATATTTGCCAAGTTAATATCGAAGGCTATTTATCAAATAATTTATGGAAAGATTTTCATATTAAGCACTATATTTAATTAATTTTAAGCTATTTATAAACATGTAATTTTAGGCCGAAGGTGGAACTGGAAAATATACTTGGGTGACCACGAATACCAATATAGCTACAATTAATCACTTGGGCTACGCTACTTTGGCCGCAACCTCTTTAGGTCAGGCCACCGTAGTGTGCGCGGATGCTAAAAATCCGATTCACATTGCAACTGGAATGGTCATATTTTCACTTATTTTTAATTAATCTTTAATATTTGACCTAGAAATTTTGTTTTATAGTTTTGTTAATAAATTTGCTTAGTTTTAAATTATGAATTCTGTACTTATAGATTTAAATGTTATTTTTTTAAGTGGGTTTTAAAAACATTTGTTACATTTGAATAATTGTAAGTTTTATAATAAATTATATATTTTTGACATTGCATATTTTGTTATAATATAATTGTAAATCATTTATGTATAATTTAGAATAGCGACCCAATGGTTTGGAAAACGGTAAATTATATATTGTTGTGTTTTCTTTTACATTATTTTATGGTATCTGTTTTTAGTTGCTTCTAAAATTATTTATATAACTGTAAGAGTTTTTTGTTTTTAGTGAGATTTTAGCGATATTAAATAAATAATAGATGTTTTGCAAAAATTTTGTATTTCGCTTAGATCTTTCAATTTAGGTTTGGTTAAAAGGTTGACATTTTCCTAGCTTCGATATGGGCATCAGAAAAATTTTTAAATTTATAATTATTTTTAAGGTTCTAGTATTGTTACCTCATAGAATCTTCCTTCACACACACTACGAAGCTTACGTTAATCAAACCATTGATGTTTACCTCAAAATGACCGGGCAAATGCCTAATGAAAGTGAATTACATTTTCACATACTAATTAAGGACGTTGCGCTCATAGGAATAACCAAAATATTTTATCTTCTGTTTTTTGCGTGCAAAATAGATGATGTTTTTAAACTTATATTTAAAAAAAAATTTTGTACAACATGATCCTGAATTATATTTATCTTATTGTTAAAGATTGACTTTTTGGACTGTCTTGTTTCTTAATTTCAGCACCGATCATGTTTTATAATCTTTAATCACTACTTAATTTTATTCTCTAGGCACTGAAATACCCTTTACCGATTGCCAAAAGTTACCCATATCATTTAGACTAGAAAGTTCCGATGTATTTCAAATTGAAAAAGAAGGTAAATTAATAATTGAACTATTTTTAAAATCTACTTTACCAATTGAATTATATAACCTAATTACATAATTTAAAACATTTTTTCGCATTGTTTTTGATTTTTCTTTTATTGTTCCTTTAACTTTTAACAATTATTCTTCTTATATATTTAAATGTATTTAAAATGTTTTTAGGCAATTTTATGAATTATAAATTTATACATTTTTATTACTAATTTTTTTCTATATTTATTGATATATAAGCATAAATAAAAATGTTAATCTATGATAAAAAGCCTTGATACTTTTATTTACTTTTTAAAATGCTAAATTTATCATTCTATTTGTATAATTATTTTTTTTTGAATAAAATTTTGATTTAGAGCTTTAATACGTTTTTTTGTATTACTACAATAGAAGTTGATGAGACCTCACAATATCCTTTCCACGCAATTGATGAATCATGTAGCAGAATCCGTCTTAAAGCTCTTAAAAGAGGCACAGCCCATTTACACATTGTATATAAACATAAGTTATCTAATCATATGATTGAAGCTGTTACAACCCTACATTCTTACGATGTTGTTCAAGTCAGCTATTTAGCAATTTTTGTGAATGATTTTTGTTTTAAGCCAATTTAAAATTTTTATTTTATTTTAAACATTAAATCACAAACATATTCGATTTAAAAAATCTTACACCTAAACTTATCCCTAAACCCCTAAAAGCCAAGTGATGAGAGCCTACAACATTTCTTAATTAAAAATTATTATAATTAAGCCTCATTTTGCGACTGGACGTAGACAATAATTTAAAAATTTATAGCTATTTGTTTAGCAGGTTACCATCTTCTCTTTCTGCCGTTATTTTCCCACCATACCTTTTCTGCAAATGATTCCCTTCGCCTTATATTTATTTGTGTATTTTTATTACAAATTTCATTATTTTTGCAGATCTATTATATAATAAAAATAGATTTTAAATTTTGATTCTGGAGAAGAAACACTATTAACTATTGGTTCCTCACGTACGTTTAGTGTTAAAGGAGGTCCCGTCTCGCTTAATATGATGGCAGGATCGTATTTTGCTCAAGGTTGTTTAATATTGCTTTAAATATATTTTAAGCTATTACCAAATAGATAATTGGCAACCTCTAAGATTCTTTGCATATTATTTTTATTCCCAAAGTTATGTTTGCTTATAAAAATCTATTAGATCTAGTTAGGTACGACGCCATATTTAAACTCATGGTTAAATAATTTAATTAAAGGACACTAAATATGATTTTTAATATTTTTTATTAGGCATCTTATAGGAATATTCATTGAAATATAGTAAATACGGGTTATGTATATGAACGATTGATATCGAAACGAAATATTTTAATTGCTTATTTCTTGCCTTTTTAGGTATTTTCTCTTATGTCAATATAAAGATAAGAATGATTGATGTTTGCGATATTACAAAAGCAAAAAATATTTTTTATACAATTAAATTTGTTTTACTTTTATCTGCTTATGATAAATAATAATATCATGTTTCCATAAATCATATATTTTTATTTATTCATATTAGGGTCTAAAATAATGTTTTGCGTTATAGATCTTTAATATATCTACTTGAATGTTATTATTTTATATTAACTTTTTAGTTAAATTTTGTAGATAATTTATTTTTAGTTAAGGAATCTTATTTGTATTTTTTTTTGAGTCGTTTGGCTTACATAAGATTTAGAAAACTATAGATAAAAAAGTACAAAAATGAGAGTTGTTTTGTTAAGGATTATTAAAAAAAATCATCTATTTAGAATATTAAATTTGAAGATGGTATATTTTTGTTATAAAAAAAATAAAAACTAGAAATTATAAAATTTTTATACTATCAATAAATACAACGTATAACCTTTGTTGATAAATGATCTTTATTTTCCTAAAAACACTTTTTAATGTGTCCTACAGTTTTCATTAAATTTATATATTTTTTATTAGTTGACGAATCTCAGGGTATTGCTTATCGGAAGTTGGATAAAATGCCATTAGGTAATACATTTTCTCTTTTATTATTCAACATTTTTTTAAAAAAAATTCGTCTTATTTTGAAATTATTTAATTAAATTTTAATAAAATAATTTAATAAGAATTAAATTAGTTTAGTGTTATTAAACCTAGTCCAGATATAAAGTATATTTTAATTATGATTTTACTATAATTATTATATAATTTTGAAAATCAGAGCCAGAAAATATGCCCCTTGAAGACGGTATTAAATAAAAGCTTGAATCTTAAATTGACACTTTTAACCTTATTTGCATGACTTGTCTTGTTTGAGTTAAATTTACTTAATGTATCCTATTCAACAAAACATTTTCATATTAGAGTATTAATATAATCATGTTTGCCCATTTTAAATTTGTAATTTAGGAATATAGATATTATTATACATTTACAAAATATCTCATCTTTTTTATTTGCACATTAATAAAATGTAAATTATCCAATATAAGGGTTGAAAAAATATTCACAAATGAATTCTGCTCTAATAAATTTTTTTTTTATTTAGCAACAGTTAAAAATTAAGTAATTTTTTTTTAATTAAAAACGGATTCATATTTTGGCTATACTTGATTAACTTATTAACCTTGCTTCACACTATTTTTAGTGCTTCAATTTTCACCTAGTTCTATATTTTATACTAGCTTACTTTGCATGCTAATACCAATGATTGCTACTTTAAATGCTTATATGTTTAAAAGAAAATTATTATATTTTTTTTAAACCGTAATTGCAATGAATTAACCATGAATTTTGTTATAAAGATTTTTCAAAAGTAAAAATAAAATTAGAAATTATAACACTATTCCTAACATCAATTTACTTTTAGATTTGCATCATTACGAAATAACCTGTATACGGAAAGGCAGCTGGGTACTATTTTTTGTTACATTCTATTTCAGTAAATTTGGAAAATTTGGCAAATGTGAAATTGAATTGATATCTATAAGAACATATAAATAGCATTATGTCGGCCCGTATTTTTTTAATACAAACATTAAGTATTTTGTGGGCCGGTATTTTGATTTAGCCTGTTGGTTGATGGCCCTCGAGGTGTACAATATTGAAGGTTTTTTCTAGTTTACATTATTATAATAATTGGCCCCCTTCGGTTTAATTCTATGGGTATAAGTTATTATCCTTAATATGCCTAATTATTCGCTGCGTGTTTGTTTATAATGATAGCATTGGGCATTAAATTTCTTATTTTATTGTTTTATAAAGGGATACATTTATTTGAATGTTATTATTTTTTTAAAACACAGCTGTGCCCCTAATTTTATATATAAGATTTTATGTATAACCATAATTTTATTACAGTTTGTCAACATTAGCTTCGGTAATCACCCTGTAAAAGGATACAAAAGCCCCCTTATCACAACTTTGAATCTAAAGTTTTTTTTTATTTCTATTTTTTTATATATCTATCCATCTATATTTATCAAGAATACAAATGATTTTTTAAGGTTCATCAATACATGGTCATAATGCTAGTGGCTCTAGTTTTAATTTGCATGACCAAGAAACATTATAAATTTTTGTTTCAGTCAATATGACTTTTGGCTAAAAATTTTATTTTACAAATATCTTTCTACCCTCATTATAATAAACATATTTGCAAATACGCGATATATATATCTATTATGTAAAATATTCGCGCTGTAAAATGGATTAATTGCTGAATTCTACTTTATGATTATGTGTTTATGAACCAAAAAAATTTTTTGTTACTGTATTTTATAGAATTATATGTGATGATCCCGCTTCTATTCAACTCCGTCCTATGTTAAAAGCGCCCCCTAAACACATAGATGGAATATCTTTACCACCTTGCCCCATCCTTCTCGATAGTTTTGACCAGGTGCTATTTTCTATCTATATGCTGCATTATATTGGTCAAGCTACATATATAACAATAAATGAAGGGCAAAACCTTTGAGAATTTAAGATACAATTGGAATTTTATATTTGTAAAAGTTTGCTCTAAATTAGAATAAAACTGTTTTAATTAAATTATATTTAAAATTCAAAAGTTTTAACAAATAATTAGCATTTAATTCTGATACTATATAGAATTTGTGTTAGCACATTTGTATTAAATTTTTACCGTTTTACCTAGCTTGGAGTATTTTTTTTTATTAAATCCAGATAACTTTTTTATTTTTTTAATATACTCTCAACGTGGCATTTTCGACATTTAGAGGCCAATCCGAGTCTTAATTTAATTATAAAAAAAATTTTTTTTATAACCAAATATATTTAAGGTCATTCCTCATCTATTTACCCGCGATTTGGATATTGAAGTTTTGGTTGAAGCTTCAAACGGACGCATATTTTACAATTTTTCATCTCTCGAATTAGTTTGGACGTTAGTCCCTTCAGAATTTGGGAGACTAAAATATCCTAAAAGTTTCAATACATTCCTATCAAAGGGTAAACTTATTAGTCAAGATGGAATAAATTCTGCACCTCGGCATACTTATAAATGTAAAAAATACTATGTTTTATGAATGCCATATTAAACTTCAACCGAAATTTTTTCCAGTTTTGTAAATATAAGACATTTTTTAAATAAGACTTTTTAAGCAATTTTTTTAGTTTCTTTTTTTGAGTTTTAGGTATATTTTTTACTTCATAGCGCAGTTAATAAAATATCAGGAAATTTTAATATTAAACTTATAGCTAATTGATGTATATGTATCAAGTATTTAAATGTTGAACCATGATTGTATTATATTTTTTACTTTTTTAACTATATTGTGATTTTATAAAAGTATAATTTTTAAGCCTACGTTTAAGAATCATATTTATTTTCGAATAGAGAAACCAAATTTAAAATGTATCTATTACATGTTTATTTTAGATATTCAAACATTCGTTTCTGCAACCAGGCACCAACCTAACCGTAAAATTATTTCAGACCATGATCTAACGGAAAGTTATGATTCGAAAAATAAGACAATCCATATTCCTATTTTGTTTCAAGATGACACAAATGATGGTAATATTAATGTAGATACTAAAGAAATTCCAACATCGTTTGATGATCATTTCGAGGAGGATCGTTTGTTTGATGAAATTTTTCAAAATGAACAAGAGTTATCGAAGGATATAGTTATTGGAGTACAAAGTAAGGGCTACAAACATAATCTAATCGAGGACATTAAATCTCTTATCACTAAATTTACGCATTTAGCCCCAAAACAAGATAATGAATGCGGTGAAAGCATTAATACCTTATTGACGGGTTTTAAGGTGAAAAATTAAATTTTATAAAAACAAAATCTTATTGTTACAATGAATTACATAATTTAGGTCGAATATCAATGTTAGGAAAAAAAGTTTTTTTAATAGATGAATGCATTCCATGAGGGCCTAATTTCATATGTATTTTTTGTTTTTTTGTAAATTTTTTCGCCTTCACCTCCATTGATTCGTCCATATCGGAAAATTTTTTTTTTGACCAAATTGACAGATTTTGCAACTTTGACAATCCTCTAAAAAAAATTTAAATGTCTTTTATTTAAAAATATCTTGTAACTTATATTTATCATTTCAAATTACATAAGTCATTTAAGAGTTAGGAGTTAACTATAGAGATCGAACCAGCCGTCTTAGGGAACATTAAATTGGTATCGTATATTGTTTTGCCTAATCAATCTTAGTTAGTCAGTCATAAACATTGAAAATTTTAAAGGTTAGAAAACCAAAAAGATTTAAAAACAAAAATTAATTAGAATTTTGTTTTTGCATATTCATAATAGTTAAACTGTTAATAAACTTCAAATACAATTTTCATTAAAAACCGATACTATATCGTACCGTACTTAAGTTTGGACGAAATATTTTTTATTATCTAAATGCCGATGTAAGAGCTTGATATATTAATAAATTTTGTTTTTCATTATTTGTGATTAAAAACATAAGTTTAGATTTTTATAGATTCAATTTGTCAAAAAATCCATTTTTTGTTATATACATATCTAAGGAGCCAAAGTCGGAAGAAACTAAAAAAAGAAAAACATATATGAGATTTGGCCATCATGGGGTGTTTTTTATGTTTTCATAAAATTTACGTTTATCACCTAAATATATATCCTGTGTAAGGTAAATTTGAATTATATGTTTAATCAAGCTTAGATTATTTAATATAATTGGAATCTTAACCTAAATATTATTCAATTTGTAATAAAAATATTGTAAACGTCTGACAGTTGAACTGTTTATAATATTTTTTTTTATTCATAATTTTTTTAATTTTATAACATTTTTTTTTGAATTTAATATTTATAGCTGATTCTATAATTAAAAAAACGGTAAAGATTTGAAAATATCTAAGATGGCAGGTCTTGTTAAGCTCAAAAATCTCAAGAATTTGTTGACTTGTTTGTTAAAGTAAAACATTTTTTGAAACCACATTATATATTTTACAAAAGAGAATGTTTTTATTTTTTATTATTAACTTAGTTATTACTTTTTTTTATTGGCCTCTAACATTTTTTGAATAAATTTTTATTTGTAATTATATAGTTAATAACTTTTTATATACACTCTAGTCTTTTGCCCCTATAAGCACGGCGCTCCGCCTTAGACTGGTTAATAGTCTTGTCATAACACCTGTTAGTGTGACGCTTATCAATCATTCATCTTCAGTGGTATGCTACTTTTATTTAAAGACCTGAAATTTTAAGTTTCTTCCTCTTCGCCCTCTTATTTAGAATCGGCATTCAGCTCACTGGCAAATTACACACAGAAAAGTCTTGGTTCGATTCCAAGCTTAGAAATTTTTTTAACGGAGCACACTACAACAATTTTAAGCGGCCTTGTGGCCTGCTTAAAATATCTAAGTAAGAATCTTAGCCAAAGCCTACCTAGGTCGCTGGCTGGCTAGCAAATTTCTTTATTTAACACCGATCAATTTCTTTGCTCTAAAAAGGTCAACGTCTTTGATGGTAAGTATGCCTAAAAACAGTTTGAATATTTAAGTCAACATTACAATATTACCTGTCTTTTATTTAATTTAAAGTATAAAATAAAAAAAATTATATTAATCTCAAGAAAAATATTACAAATAATACTAAGGTTTTTAGCAAAGGTTATAAATACTGAATTAATCGGATCCTAAATCCTTAAAAAATGTATTTTCGCTCGGTTCGTCATGGTTAGTATATCTGGCAGACTGAGCCGGTCTATTTATTTTGATCCTAAAATGTATAATTAATACTTTTTTATGCCGTTTTTGTTATATATATAATTATAGGTGAATTTTTTTTAAAAATCACGATAATTAATTATCTGAAGAAGTTAGGTTTTAATATACCGAAGGTGTATGAAAATCTTTGCCTCATATTTGTCGAAACTAAGTTTGTTTTACCAATATTTAATAATTTTATGATAAGTTGGAATTAATTTTTTCAAACAAAGTTTAAAAAATTTCATAATATATAACTTAAAAAAATCAAATCATTTTTAATCCGTGCATTCAATTTTTTTCTACTCAAGATAAGTCATCTCACAGTTTGTAAAAAAAATTGTTGTTATTTTGTATGTTATACCCTATTTGAGTACATAAGGTTTCTAGAGAAACAAGTTATCAAATACTGATACTTTTACAAATGTCAACCTACCGCGCGTGTGTAAGCTTTTTTGCGTTTTACAATGAGCATTGATAAGCCTACTTATTAATTGGACGGATAACTGCCATAGCACATCTAAATAGGCACTTATACCTACGCGAACCACTTGATAATCTTTTAACTCAGCTCGGCCGCCTGCTGAAATTAAATAAAAAAAAAGCCTTGATAGGCCTTTCCATAATGGGGCAATGGGTTTCAAAGAAACCACTTTATCTTAAGGGTTTCAGTGCCATTAGCCATTTCAAATTTTTTTTATTGGAATCAGGATTGAAGCCTGCTACTTACTTTCTTTAATCTGCACACAGGTCAAAATAGGCTCCTTAATGCTCTTAAATATATGTAAATTACTTTTGTATAGGGACGCGTAAACATAACTCAGGGATCGGGTTATTACTATGTAACTTCTCCTTACCGTAACACCTTCACCGATGCAACTTCAAATTCTTTCGAGGATAAAGTGGTCAAAATTGAATTTAGTGAAGCCAATCACCTGGAACCTTCGCATATAACGTAAAATTTAGGGATGATATATTGAGGATTTTTAACTTACACCGATTTATATATTTATACCTTTTTTTTCTAGTTTAAAAAATCACTATTAATCTCTCAATTCGCACGAAGTAGTTGCCCTATATACACATAATAATTGTTATACGCGCACTAATGCTTAGAGCGATTCATAGGGGTCATCCCTATGCATGCTTTTATTTAGTTAATATATTTTAAGTACATTAAGCTTTCATAATTGTTACATTTTTAAAAAGTTTTCTACGTTTGAAATTTCAAACTATGAAAAATTTTGTTTAGTTTGTGAATATATAAATTTTTTTTAAGTGTGCAACCATTTAACGAAGGCACGACTAAGATTTCCGTATACGATAAATGTTTTGGCCCATCTTTGGAAGAAATACAAGAGGCACCTCAAACTATAACTGTTGCTGTTACAGGGATTGGCGGATTATCGGTCAATATCCCTCAAGATGTGTCATTTATTTTTATTTTTTTTAAATTTTATTTTAATATAATTTCTTATTTATTTATTTATTATAAATATTTATTTTTCATTATTATTATAACATTGTTATTATTGTTATTATTATTATTTTAGCTTATTTTTTCATTTTTAAGTTTTATTAATACCTTTTGTTGTATATGCAAAACTAATTTGTTTGAACATAATAACATGTATGAGCGTCTGCAATATACTTTCGTTTCTAGGCCAACTTTGATTACACTGGACAACAAAATTTGGACGACCTTAAGCATCATTTATGGCAACTATTATTTTTGGTCAAGTTTTTGGCGCTGATTACAAATATGAAATCAGAATTTTATCTAATGCCTCAGATTTTTAATTATTCAGTGTCAAAATTGAGATTTTTCGATTTTTAGGGTATTTTGGGCTTCTATATCATAAAACCTATGGGTTGTAACAAAAGTTTAAAAATATCGGAAACATTCATTAATAGCGTAGGGTGTTTGAATTTTTCTGTAATATTTAATTTTTTTATTTTTTCATTTTTATAAAATTAGGGGTTTTTTCATAAAATCCGTTTTTTGATCCTAAATAACTTGAAAGCAAAATGCTGATAATTTTAGGAACCTTTTTTAGATATGTTTTTTATAAGGTATCTGAATATGCCAATAAAACAGTTTTAATAATTTATTTTTTTCTGAACTTTGAACGCGGTTAAATTGGAGGAATTGGAAAAAAAACTAAACCTAGGTTCGTTATCGCAAGAAAATTCTCTACAAAACCCTCAAAAAATATTTTATGTTGTTTTTTTTTGTTGTCCAGTTATAAACTCAATTTTTGAACATATCTTTTAAGTATGCAATATAATAAAGAATCATTCAATAGCAAAGATTGCAAATAAATTTATTTACATTTCCTAAATATACAATTTTATGGCTTTTTACAAAATTTTCTAGAAATTTGATTTTGTAAAGAATGAATACACTTTATTATTAGATTGAGATTAATGGTCATGCATACGCAAGCGTGGCTGTTAAAGACGTCTCTGGCCATGCTATAATGCTCAATAGTTTACCTAACCTTAATATTAAACCTGTAATTGCCAATACTGACTTACTTATTATCAGGTAAAATTATTTAATATAATTCGTATATCGTTAGAAATATAAGTTTTGGGTTGATTAAATATTTTCTTTTTTTTTAATTAAATATTTTTGGTCTGTAATTAACTGATTTATAGCAAGATTAAACTTAACAAATTCGTATAGTAAAATTTTATTATTATTTCAGTATATTTATATTAAATATTTGATAAAAATGTATTAAGTTAATAAGGCCATAAAGCATAAAGCTAATGCTATTAAAAGAGCCTCTTTTAAGGATGGGCATAAATTTGTTATATTTTGAAATTAAGGGTAAAAATAGAGTAAATTTCTAATAATAAGAATTATCGGAATAGAATGTATACCAATTAATTTTTGAAAAAACCTACAATACCTTACATATCTAAAAACTTAAACTATTATCGTTATAATTTTTAATAATATTTAACATAGTCTCTATGTTATATAACAGTCAAGAACGAGATATCTCAGCTCTATCGCCTAATAATTCCATCAAATTTGTTCAAGATCCATACCATATATGGTATAAACTTACAGCCCTTAACCTCGGTTCTACCACGATACATTTCGAGGCAAACCTTTGGGACGAGAATTTCATTTTAACCGAAACTGAATCTCAAATTAAGTATGCTTCAGAGCCTAGGGAAATTCAAATTTATCCACCTTTTAAGCTAGAGCCGCCTGAAATAACCCTCATACCTGGTTCTGTTTTTCAGGTAAGAGTTTAATTTAAAAGATTTATGAATTTTGTTTCCATTTTTTTCAAATTTTTTTGATTTTTTAGCTTAGATAATACACTTTTGAGTGTAAGTGATTAATATAATCTTTAAATGTAAAATCACTTTAATTGTGTAATCAAAAATATTGTAAATTTTATTAAAAATATAGCAGTTTCTATAAACCAGTTTTTAATGGGTCCTGTATTTATTAATTTTTGATCATAGTAATATAAAAAACTGTGAGTTGTACAATTTTTTTTTGATTTTTATATATAGTTTAAATACACTGGCGGTTTCCCTCAAGACTATACGTTACATTACGAATTACTACCACCAACTAAATATCTCCTTGCCTCAAATTTAAAATACAATTCTCACCACACGCCTAATTTGCTTTTGAACGAAGATATTCACGATGAAGATGATTTAAACATAGCTAATATAACAGCGGATGGCATTTTTATACCCTATTCTTTTGGTATTTTGAATTTGTATTACATGTCTTTTTTTGTTATTCCTAAAATTGTTAATTTTTTAATTAATATAAAATGCAGCTTGTAATTTATTTTGGCTTAGTTGGCAAGAATCTTATGGAAATATATACGGCTTCGAATATATTTTATTATGCATTTATACTGAGAAGCTAGGTTATGTTAACTAGAAGTCTTATTTTGGTTTTCAGGAAAACTGTAAAAATGATTGCATTATTTAAAAAAATTGGTTTGTCCGGAGATGCGTAGATTTTTACAACCGTTGTTTTAAACCACATTATTTATTTGAGGCTACGTTTCTGAATTTTTTTATATGAACATATATTATACATATACTATAATTAATAGCTATATTTTTTATTGATGCTTAAATCCTTGTTTTGCTGAATGTTTAGGTAAGATTATGGTTAAAGCGAAAATGGAAAGGTATTCTACTAATTCAGTAACGTTGGTTTCGAAATCACGCGACTGCGAGGTAATATATTATAATATATCTTTTTTTAATATACTCTTTTAAAATTTTTTTTCCTTTGCTCGTTTTTAATTTTTTGTTACATTTTAAAATAATATAAAAAGTTACAATATTTATTTTTTTTTATTTTATTTTCAACCTTTAGACCTTTGCATTGGTGAATGTTGTTCCACTCGATGGCATATCCTTGTACGCTCCTATACATAAAGTTGTGATTGGAAATGAAGTAATATCAGTTCAGCGACATTTTGTGTTTGCTTTAAATTAAATATATTTTTTTCTAAAAATTTATTTACATTTTTTTGTTTTTTTTGTTACATAATATATGCGGTGACATCGTACTGTGTTTAGGGCATTATTGATCATTTAGATATTTAAGTAGAGTTTAAATAGTTGAAACATGTTGTTTGATTTCACATTTATTTTTAAGAAACATCTAATTTTTTTTTTTACACAATTTAAATCAGAACTTTATTATTAACCACAATCATATAAAATTCTAATTTAAACTAACCTTAAAAATCTATAAAAGCGATAAAAAAAACTAAATATATATGTGCTACCATCTGAAAAAAATAATTTATAATCACATAGTGTGTTTTCTATTAAAAGTCTATGGTACTTAAAATCTATATTAATTACTAACACTAAATTTTCCTATGTAGTTGATTTTTTATTCGATAATACTTTCAATCCAATTTGTAAAATAGCGTGGTCAATTTTTTTAGTTATATTGAGATACCACTTTTTGACACAGATAATTTTTTAGTGATTAGGTGAAAATAGTTTTAAACAACATTGAGTTTTTTAACAAAAAAATAAATAAATATATAATAACTTATATGGACCATAAACAAAGTTATAACTTTGTTGCGCGATAAAAGCATAATTTCATTTAGATTATTTTTAAAATTTTATTTGTATTGAAGTTAAATTATATTCTTGTGGAATTATTGGTTATTTTGTTTAATTTTCACATAAGTTTATAATTATATGGTTCTAAAAACCTTTGAATCTTATTTTTTGTTTGCTTTTAATTATTGTGTAATAATATTTCATTTTTATTTGATGTTCAGCTTCAAATTACCATTCAGGGGCATAGTCAAGATACCATTTTGCCCACGCTTTTTAGTTATGCGACAGTTATACAACCCCAATTTAGCGTTAAATGGACTATACCTATAGAATATTCAGATAAATGCCAATTTGCCGAAACTAACGATTTAGCTATGCATAAAAGTCTTCTTTTTTATAAAGTTTTTTCAATTTTTTTTCTAATATTTAAACATACAAGCCATCCTGAACATATATTTTTTGCTCGAATTATTGTTTTTGTTAAAAAAGATATTGTAATATTTTTATTTTTTTATTTTATTATACTTTTTTTAGATAAGTTTACAGGGTTAGTCAAAGCGACAAAGCCAGGAACCTGTAAAATGGATGTTAAAGTCTACGTATCTCAGTTTTCTTCACGTTTATATGGTAGAAATATGGGTTTACCACAATACATTAGCAATTTTGTGTCGAAGTTTAAGAAATCATCTTCTTTTGGAGAAAATTTAGACGGGCGCGAAAAACAACAGCTGTTATACCAGGATTCAATAACTTTTGAAGTTAGTTATTTTTTATTTTTTTTAATTATAAAAATAGATTTTTTGTGGACCATCTAATACACTGGACAACAAAGTTTGGACGCCTCAAGCATCAATTTTGGCAACTATCGTAAGTTTTTGGTGCTAATTACGAATATGAAATCAAATTTTGAACCAATGCCTTAGTGTCAACGTTGAGATTTTTCTATTTTTAGTATTTTGGGTTTTATGTCATAATGCGTATGGTTACTAACAAAATTTAAAAATACATTTAGATTAACAAAAAATTCATAAACGAAAGACGGTTAAATTTTTTTCTAATATTTAACTTTTTTAGTTCATTTTAATGAAATTAGTAGTTATTATAAAATCCATTGATCCTAAATAACTTGAAAATAATTTGCTATTAAATTCTAAGCTCTAACCTTTTTTAGGGGGTTATTTATGAGGAATCTGAATATCATTAGATTATTTAGCAAATTATTAAAGAAATCTTTTGAACTTTGGATGGTTTTACAAAAATTTTAAGCTTTGGTGAAACAACTAAACTCCGCATTGTTATCGCAAAAATTTTATGCAAACCCTCAAAAAATTGATCATGTTGTTTTTTTTGTCCTGTGATACCCTTAATACGCTCATTATATGCACGAAAAACTTTGTTGTTTATATTTATTTATATATAATATTATTACAAATTCTTTTGTGATTTTGTTTACTTTTTTGTTTGCCCCGTCTAAATTGGATCGTTGGAAACTGACTTTTCAACACAAATGTGTTTTTGAATAATTCTATTCTTGTACAACCAAGGCGGCTAATTAACCTAATTGGTTATATGTTTCCCGAAGAATATGCCATAAAAAAGTTAGAGCCTAGGCCAAAACGCAATGTTTTTATACCCACAAATACACTGATTATTACTTTATTTAATTATATTTGATTTTTTGTTGAATGTTATTTTTTCACTTTTTTACGCCTATTTTTTGAAGTTTTAATTTATATATGTTGTAATTATCTATCTTAATTAATATATGTAAATTTTTTTTTACCTTACTACATTTTTTAATTTTTCTTTCACTGCTCACAATAGGTAATCGAGCCCCTAACTATTAAATTGAGCGATAGTAACATTGAGCAACCGCGTAAATACTGTTCTGATTGCCCTGACCCTAAAATAACATCACAGCTCCTTATGACGGCCAACTCCGTGGCCAAAATTATCACAAACTTTGGTTTTATTAATTTGTATTTTATATTACATATTACGATTATATTACGCAGATCAACAAATATTGAGTTAAGAGCTAACACAAAGATCATACATCCAGGAATTTTAATTCCTACCGTTTTTTTTAAAATTTGTTACTCAGCCATAAACATTAAAATTTGAACAAAAAAAAGAAGAAAAAAGATTTGAAAACAATAATAAATCAATTTTTTATGCATATTCACACTAGTTGAACTGTTAAGTTTAAATTTCAAATAGAAAAATTGACAATATATCATATCGTATTAAAAATTGGACGCATATTTTATTATTTAATTGCTGAATTTGATATACTGTGAAACATTTTATTCCTCATTAATTGAGATGATTTACACTGGACAACAAAATTTGGACGACCCTAAGCATCATTTATAGCAACTATGATTTTTAGAAGATTTTGGCGCTGATCGCAAATATGAAATCAGATGTTTACCCATTTTAGTTATTCGGTGTCAAAGTTGAAATTTTTCAATTTTAGGGGTATGGGCTTTTATAGCATAAAATCTATAGGTAGTAACAAAAGTTTATTTAGATAACGAAAACATTCCATATTAAGGTAAGGTGTTTAAATTTTTTTTTAATATTTAATATATTTATTTTTTCAGTTTTGTTAAATTAATGGTTTTTTTCATTAGCTCCGTTTTTTGATCCTAAACAACTTGAAAGTAAATTGCTAAAAATTTATGTAATAACCCTTTTTAAATATGTTTTTTTTATGAGAATCTGAATATGCCAATAGATTTTTCCTAAAATTAATAGTAAAAGAAATTTTTTAAATTTTTTTTTGTACTTTGGACGCGAAAAAAATTGAAGACCTTTGAAAAAAAAACTACCGGGATTGTTATCGCATGATTCTCTACAAAACCCTCAAAAAATCGTTTTTGTTGTTTTTTTTGATGTCCAATGTTATTAGTTACAAAGAATTTTAATATTAAAAAAAAGATTCTTGATTTTAGGGTATTCTTGATTTCGCAAAATCCGTCAATTTGGTCAAAAAAGCCATTTTTTTTATGGCGGTAGAATTAAAATCGGAAAATGTATATGAAGTAAGGCCTTTATGGGCGGTGTATTTTTATATTAATTTTTTTTGGCATTGATTTTTAACCTGTGTTATAAAAGGTTAACTGTATTTTTATCCTTATTTTTAAAAACAAGAGATGTTAAACATTAATTATTATTTAAAGGTTCCTTATTGATAATTTTTGCATTAATTTTTAGCTAGATGTATTGCTTAATTATGCGATAAAAAAATAAGAATACAATTATAAATTTTAAATTTTAAACGTCGCTATTTGTTTCTTAATAACTAAAACCTTTGATTCATTGCTTTGGGGTAAATAATGAGTGATTTGTGAATATGCTTTTACTTTATTGAGAAAATTGCCAAAACATGGTTTCAAATATACTTTATCTTAAATAAAAATACATAAATTAGTTCTATTACCATTTTTTCTGTCCAGGTCATGGTACGGAAAATTCTAAAATTCGATATAGCCTAAGGGACCTTAATGGAGGAAGTCTTAATTCCATTTCTCCTCATACTTCATCTCCGTTCAAACTGGATCAAATAAATGGTCTTGTTAAAACGAATGATGTGTTTGTTGCTCAGAGTGCAATTAATTTATTTGCAACTAACTTATTGACGGCGTCTTATTATGACACAAAACAAGGTGTAAATCATACAGCACATATGCTTGTCAAAGTGATATTTTATTATTATTATTATAATTATTATTATTATAATTATTATTATTATTATTATTATTATATTTTTACGCAAATACTTTTTTATGTTTGTTTGAAATCCAAGAAGTTTGATTAAGTTGAAAGATTGACTATTATTTTTACATCCATAAGGTTTTAGCATTTTTTCAGCAAAACTTCTGCAAATTTCAATCCTGGACAATCGGACATTTGCACATTTATTATTAAATAATACATATATCAAAAAATTTAAACATTTGGTTGAAATGATTATTTAAGAAGTCCTGAATCCCATTTATCCTCATCTTACAATCGTTCCGTATTAAACATATAATAAATGGTCTTGTTAAAGACAAATTATATACAGAATTTGTTACTCAGAGTGCAATTAATTCATTTGCAACTAACTTATTGACGGCGTCTTATTATGATACAACACAAGGTGTGAATCATACAGCACATATGCTTGTCAAAGTGATAAATATTTAAAAATATTATTATTATTATTAAATTAGTAAAAATTTTTAAAAGGGCACAAATTTTTTCGATAAATAGCTTATTATTTATAGTTTGAATCCAAGTAGTTTAACTAAGTTGAAAGATTGACTATTATTTTTACATCCATAAGGTTTTAGCATTTTTTCAGCAAAACTTCTGCAAATTTCAATCCTGGACAATCGGACATTTGCACATTTTCTATCATTAAATAATACATATATCGACATATTTAAACTTTTGGTGGAAATGATTATTATTTCGTATTTAAGACAATCTTTTCAATCAAAGTTTACACATTATAATATGTGAATTTGCGTTAATTAATGGTTGACCGCAGTTAAAAAATTAAATTAAAAAAATTTTTATGGCTGTTTATGTTGTGTCAACATGTCCAAACCTTATATTAATATTTTAGATGGCCAAATTTAGTTGCGAGAAGTGCCGGGTTTTCGTTATAGATTGATTTTAGAATTTTTTTAAATTTCTGAAGCTTTATTGGTAAAAAATACAGCACAACGTAAAATCTAATTTGGCACATTTTTTTTTACAGAAGAAAGAAAAAACTTGTGTTTTAAAATTTTTAATAAATACCATTTATAATATTTTGACTTATAAAAATAATAGAAGTTTAACAAAAAAAACGGTAAACAATTATGTAATATATAAAACACTAATGTAAAAGTACTGTTTGACGCAGGATAATATGTTCTAAAATTACAATAAACGGTAGAAACAAAAACATATTTATAAATGTATTATCTTTGTTTGTATTATGTTTTAAAACTTAACAAATATTTTAATCTATCTAAATTTCTTGTTGATATGTCTACAATATTAAAATTTGTTAAATCCAATTATTTATTAATTTGTTAAAGTTTATACAGATTAAGTATGAATTATTTTAGGTTAAACCTGTCGCCTACATCACCGCAAAATGCCTCACCACTTCAGTTTATGAAGAGGGTGAAATCTTATTGCATTCCATTCCGGTCGGGTCCACGGTTGAATTAATTATTAGGGCTCACGATAATTTGGGCAACGTTTTTGACGCTACCGATTTAGAATATCATTATAGACTTAATAGGTATTGTTCTCTAAGAAAATTTCAATTTTGATTTTCTTTTTCAATTTTGGGCTTTAAGGATTTTTTTATAAATTAAAAAATACATTTTTTTGAGTGTAACTTCATGAAATACATAAAATTATTTTATTTTATTAGTCTGATATAATATTTTTATAACCTATATCTAGATTTTTTGTGCGTGGGGAAAATTTAAAATGAAAATATGATAATTTGTACAGTGGCCATTTTTTCCTATGTTATTACCAATTGATTTTGACATAAAAATTTAATTTTTTATTATGTTGGCCCTTTTAAACGATTAAAACAAATTTTAGATAAATTATAAAATCAAATTTCTTATCTTAATTTTTACAAACCAACACGAATTAGCTTATTTACAAAATTTATATAAAAAAATATCATATTGCAATGTGTTGCTCAAACAACGAAGGTACGATATAGCTGACCTAACCTTATCACATACTCAAACAAACGCAAAAAAAATTCTTCGCTTGACTCTTCATAGCCCTGGCCCTGTGGTCCTACATGTTAGGGCTACAACAACCTCATCTAATTCCCAAGATGACTGTTCTACAATTTCTAATTACAATTATGAATGCGTTCATACCCATATGCCGAATTCCAACATTGGAGCGTGCAGAAGACTATCCACCTACTTCATTGCCCATTCAGATTATGTTATATACCCGCTAATGCCCGCTCATTCTACGCAACATCAGACCTATACGACTCTGACTTCCATATTCATTCACACACCTTCTTTATCATACTTACCTTTACTTATGACGGAAGAGCCCTTAAATGTTACACAAGGAGATATCGTGTGTTTTCAATCACCTATTATAACTAACCGTCGTAATACAGGTGTAATTTTGTATAAATTGAACAAAAGATTGTAAAGATTTTATATAAATAAATGACAAAATTCGTTTATAAGTGTGCGTTTTTTATTTTTTTCAAAATTTTTAGCATTTTATGTGCATAAACAAATTTTGGCAACTTTTTAAAAATTTGCGTTTTATTTTAAAATATAATTGTGCAAAATTTTGAAAATTTCACAAAAATAAAAACTCACTTTGCGTGCCTTAATGTGCGTTAAGAATTCATCCATTTCAAAAAAAGAATTTAAAATTCTTAAATTTTAGTTCACCTAACCTTATTTTTACAATATTTTTTTAACACTCAGAGCAATGCTCTTATCAAGAAATGTTAACAATTATAATCTAATATATATAGCTGATTAATATTTTGGCAAGTTTCATATAACAATTCTACAAATTTTTTTTATTAAAATTAATTCTACTTTTTTTTTAAATTACAAATTTTTGTTTTAATTTTACTGAAGTGAACGCCAAACTTATCGTTTCATTTTAATTTATTATTGTCGGTAATTCAGAAAATATGATAACTCAATTGAATTTTTTTTTGCCTGATATTTTCTAGATATTTGGAAAAATGAACATGGAAATGTCTATATTGATCAGACGACTGGTATTGGCCTTGCTTTAAAATCTGGACCTGAACGGATATCATTAGCATACGAAAACGATCATACAACCTTTATAAATGTAATTTTTGCAGCTTTGGAATTCAATATTTAAAGTCTCTTATAATTATAATTTAGCGAATGTAAATTATATCGTAATTTTTAACTAGGTTTTTTAATTTTTTTGAAATAAAATTTACTGCAAGTCACCTACGCTTTCTTCAGATAAAGTCGAGAGGGTAAAAGTGAAACATTTAAGACCTTGTAATGACTTATACATGCAAGAATATATCTTTTCAGGTGCGGAACATTGAGGCCACATGCGAAAACAATGTATTGCATATATAAAGGGCATGCTTCATAATTATAAATCAATTTTATTTTTAAAATTTTTATTACACAGGTCATCAAATTATTTGGATTTTTAGCTAATATCAGAGATTTCCTGCCATCTTACAAATTTCCATATCCGTTTACCATTAATTTAATTAAACTTAGTTAGTCAGCTAAAAACATTAAAAATTACGAAAAAGGTCATAAAAAACCAAAGAAAAATGTTGAATTTTTTTTGCATATTCGCAAGAATTGTCCAATTCAAGCGCCAATGTGTAATTTTTTAATTATTTGATATGATAAATATAAGTTAGTTTTTAAAAGATTGAATATTTTATGCATATTTTCGAGGTCGCAAAATCTGTCAATTTGGTCAAAAAAGGTCATGTTTTTTATGGATCTAAGGAGCCATAGGCGTAAGAAATCAAGAACGGAAATAAATATGAGAAAAGGCTATTTTGGGGATATATTTTTATGCTTTTATAAACGTATTTTTTGATACATTGATATTTATAGACGTGTGTTATAATGAACAATCAAAAACTAATTATTATATTTTATCAATTATTTAAAAAAATTTAATAAAATTATACTATTCGATTCTTAAATAATGGTATTGTTTAAATAAGGCATAATAATTATATAAATTATCAATTCTTTGTTTATTAATAAAGAAATATCCATTTAACGAATTAAAATTTTATAAATATTAGGTTTTTTAAATTAAATTTTTTATTTTAATCCATCTTTTACATCCTCCTCCTGATTACTATTATCCTTTTATAGTTGCAAGTTAACGCGATACAAAAAATACTCTTTACCCGCGCGTTCAATCGTAAACACATCGTTAAAAATCTGCCATCTATCGATACAAATATAGCTGACCCTTATCTCAGTGATGCCGTGTTAAACTCCGTCTTCGAGTATCCATTTAACCTTTACGGGAGTGTCTTAGATGGAACTTTAAATATATCACCATATGCGATTGGTATGACAGATAGAATATATTTATGGAACGATTATCGTAATATAGTTATTAGCAGAGCTGGGAAAAAACCCATTTTTCGACTAAACTCAAATTTTTGTTTTTTAAAAATTTTATGACAGATTAAAAAAATCAATTTTAAATAAATACAGAATATAAGCAGAAAATCTTAAATTTTATAAATATTTTGTTGATTAAAGCTAAAACCCTTTATTTTTTCTAATTTTCGAAAAATAAAAAAATGGGTTTGACCCAAAAATGGGCATTTTCCCAGCTCTGGTTATTAGTTTCTTTTTTAATGTCTTTAATTTTACATTTTAAATTATATACGTAGCTCAAGGCTGCCGAACCTTAATAAAAAACAATACTCACGTTTACAATGATATCGTTGAACGGCTAAACCAATTCTTAACCTGTAAATTGAATTATGCCTTGCGCCTGCCGACCACAGATGAAACTCAAAATTTAACTCCTGGAACACCTGATAACATTTATAACTTTATTGAGACACTGTTTGAGAGCAAAGTTGATTTTGATCTAAACACCGGTTTTAAATTTATATAATCATCTGGATTTTAAGTACATTTTAATAATTAAAAAAGTCAAAATCCACGTTAATTAATTTATTTGCTACATTTTTAGAAACTTTCAAGAATTTTTGTTTCTTTATATAAAATTATAGAAAGCTAATATTTATAGAAATTTATTTTTCATGTAGTATTACCAGATATTTGCATTTTATTCTTTGCTGTGTTATATATTTAAGGCATATACTTTTGTTCAATTACCCCTAATCCTAAACAACGCCATCTATCACCAAACATCCCGTCCAATTCGCAATATCATCAGCTTTATGAAGACTCTGCCGCTTTAATTGTTATAAGCCTAACTATTGACCTGAAACACGAAGGTATCCCCCTAGCTGTTCAAGACAAATACACCAATCTTTTTGCTACATCCAATTTTGATACCATACAAAATATTCCTTATTACCCACCCTTCGAAATTGAAACCGCTGGATCCGATTTTAATTTCCCTGGAACAGTTTATTTATCGGCCCAACAAATGACCGCACGCATAAGGGTTAAATCCCCGTCTAAGAATATTCTTTTGTCGTTGAAGGTAGTCAACTAGTTTTGTATTTTTTGTATTGAGTTATTTATTAGTATATTAAAATCATTGTTTCAAAACAATATATTTTCTGTTAACCCAGGAACTTTGTTTTTTCAACTAAAATATTTAGTATAAATATTCATGTATATTACAAAATATAGTTTAATTTTTTTTTTATTTTCTGTTTAATCAAATTAAATTAGTCTAAATTTTAGGTTTTAAAATGTTTTTTTTGAAACACAAAAAGGTGAGGAAAATCTTCATCTTTACTTAAAAATAAAATGTATTTTTTAAATACCATAACAATGATTAATCAATTCATATATAAGTATGAAAAACTAGTGATATAGGAGTCCTAAATCTGATATGTGGCTTACTCTCACTTTAAAGCTCTAAACTATTTTAACTACAGCGGATAGCTCCGCCAAGTTTTAACATGCGCCATTGGTGACCTAAATTTTAGAACTAGGCTAAAAAATAGGGATTTAATACATGTTGTGGCAGTCACCCATCCAACTAATAATCAGGCTAAATGCTGCCCAAATTTCGATAGTAGAGCACAAACGTCCGACCCTTAGACTAGTAATCATATCTCCTTCCTTTTCATATAGCCCGAAATTATTAGCCCAGAGCTCATTACCCTTATTCATATGGCACCGCCTGAGCCGGACTCTAGTAATCCCTCCGTAATTGTATTCCCCATTATCCTTAATACCAAATCTCCGCAATACCTGCTAGCTGAGCACGATTTTACGGGTGAAATAATGTTTAAAAGCATACTCACGGGCCAGACTCAAAATATTCCGGTACGTGTCAAATGGTCCGCCAAAAGGTACACAATCATATATGACGACGACGACGACCAACAAATATCTGATTCTTTGGACAGCAGCGGCAGCAGCAGAGTTGATAATTATCAATACGAAGAAATGAATAGGGATCGGAAGAGATATGTCGTTAAGCAACGAGGTATTTGTTTTTGTTTGCATTTAAAAGTTTTTAAATATGTTATTTTAACGTAACATAAAATGATTTATTGCATTTAAAGTTTCGTTCTTATTATCAGGTGCTATTGCCAGGCTATTAGCTTCTGATTTTAAGCATCTGGTAAATGTTTGTCTTGTTTTGTTAAGATGATGGATTAGAACTTATCCTACTTAGGGCTGTGACAAATGGGGCTTTAATTTTTACATCGCCACAAAAGAGCTTTGAATACCTGGGCGATATACATGTTCGAGATTCAAAGATCTTTTATTTATGTAAATTATGAAAGGCTAAAGCTACTACTAATCTGTTATGTATAGAATTTATGAATTTTTCATTTTTTCTATATTCCGCTTTTTGTTATTAGATGCACGGCGAAGCAAATATGACCTCGATAATATCATTCGCCGAGCTATCCAACTTTTTTCCAATTGGTTTACCTTTATAGCCCTATCCCTTTTCCTGGCCTTATTTGGTAAATTTATTATTTATACAAATACTAACCCCATATTACAGCTTGGTTTATTTTGTACTCAGATTTCTTGGACGCCTGTGCCGATTACCTTTGGTGGGGACGCACCGCTCCAGCTCCCTTTAAAAGTTTGTTCTAGTTGTTACCTAAATTTTCTTATTCTTGTAAAATAGCATTTTAAAATTTCGTGTTTTATTATAATTGTCACTTATGTTAAACTTTAAACAAGGGAAAGAAAAGTTGCACATAAATCAAATGCACTAAATTGCATTACCTTTTTTGACAAAAAGAATCTTAACCTTTTTTGCAATGACCTTTCCCTAAAATATATTAAATTGTTGTTTTATTCTCTAATCTACATTTTATATATACATAAATTGTTGTTTAAATTATTTTATTAACGTCGAGTTTAATTTTTTATAAAAAATTGTAGAAAGTCTTAGACCTTCACCCAGTTATTACAATTCACAACGTTTTCAACAACGCCCTTACTCCCTATATTCTTCAAATGTCATGTACCCTGCTGATCCATTGTTCCATGACAGGCCAAATTTAACACCTCGTGGAAGAACTCGTCAAGAAACAGCTGTTAACAGTGATACAAAGCTGTGGAGCGTCGGAGGTTCGCAAAACGATGCCGATATCAATCGGAGACGTTCGGCTTCCAACATCAGGGCCAACAATAGCCTTATAACCAATAATAGGCTTAATGCCAGTCACTTTCAATAAAAATCTAGTGTTTGGATGCGGCCACAATTATTGCAAAAAATTGTTTAATTTTTAAATTGCCCCGTTTAGAATAACCTGCGTAAAAGGTTGCCAAAAAATATACTTTTTTACAAGTAAAAAATTATAAAACAAAAAATTATGAAAAAAAAAATTTTTTTAAATTAGAATCTTTGAAATTTTACGAAGTTAAAAACTTATTTAAAACGCGTGGTCTTGGCCAACAATTTTGTTTAAATTGTTCGTGTTAGTATAATACAATATATAATATGTCAAAAATGTTATTTAAAATTTTTTAACCTTTTTTTAATATGGTGTTTTTTATGAAACACGATATAAACATTATTGTTCTACTTTTGTTAAAAAATAACCTTTTTTTACTGAGAATTTATTATTTTAATATTCGAGGCCTTTCTAGCTTAAACGTCTCTTTGCATATTTGAAATCTTTATTTCTTCCACCACTTACAATGTTAAATTTTTGATATTACTTATTTTGTTGACATTAGCTCAATCTAAAAGATTATGATCCAAGTAAACGTGCTGTCTCAAAAAACATTTATGGCCGGTAATCCTAATACTAGAAATTTAATAGCTGAACAGCAAACAATAAAAATTGTATCATAGGAGAACCTTAATAGTATTTCATTCAGGTGCAATTTCAATGATCAATCATGGTTCATTTTTTTGCCTAATGCGTAACGGTCCTTGGTAAAAAAAAATATTCATTTAATTTTAAAACTAGGCATTTAACTCAAATTATTTTAAAATATCATATATAAAAATTTATGTAAAATATTTGAATTAAGTTTTTATTAATTTTTGAATTTCGCTCTGTAATAAAAGATAATTTTAGGTATACTATTAAAAACATTCCCCTACATACTTTATTTCAGGTTTCACAAACAAAATCTATACCAAATTTTATGCCTTTTAAATACATTTACATTTAAAATTATATGCATATTATTATTTTTTGGGCTCATTCAAACTTACACATTTTTGTCTGAAAACAAAAATTTTTTGACTGTTATTTTGATTTGAAAATTAAATATAAAACCTTTGTCAACTTTTTTGATACATTGAGCATAAGAATATTTATTATTTAAAAAACATTATTTAAATTTTAATGTGCCCTCACTGAAATATAAAATTTTTAAACAAATACACACTTGCACTTGATTTTATATGAAAATACGCATACAACCATTAAAAAATTTTTGGTTTATCTAAATAGGCAAATTTCATCAAGACTTAATATAAAGGGTCCACTCACTAAATAAATTATTTTTCTCCCATGTGGACATAAAAACATACAACATTATAAAGTTCAAAAAACTGCTAATTTATTATAAATACTTTAATAACCCCAAAATCCTTAAATCACCAAAATTTTGAAACAAATGCCAAGCTTTCAGGCAATTATATTTTTTTTTTCATATTTTCAAAGAACTAACTAATAATTCCTAAAAAACTGTTTTAGTATTAAAAAAGTAAGATATAGTTGTGATATTAAAAAAGCTTAGGTTTATTATACGGTAAAAAATATATGAGAATGCCAAAAGTAACACTTTATACGCTTTAAGACTTAAAAACTATAAATAAATTTTTAAACATAATGAGTTTGATTAAATATAAGAATATTATTTTATATGTAAAATTCAACAAATTTAAAACCAATATTTTCAAATTAATTACCTTGTTAAAAAAACTTTTTTCAATGATACAAATATTATTTTTAGAATGGTGAAATAAAAATAAATTTAGGCGGAAAATAGGAGTCTTTATTCATAGTAATCTTGCTTTGCTTAATCTTAAGACCAGAGTTAAATTTTGTTGTTTTTACGGAAATCAAAAACACATATGTATGCGCAACATTAAACACAACGCTTTCCATAAAATTAACGATCATACAAATAAGCATCTTACAGTGTCGTTAATATTCTAAAAATGTCTAATTATATGGATTCTGGTACAATTAATTTTTGAGTTTGATTCGATAAAATGGCCGTGGCCTATTTAGATTTTAATTTGGGTAATCAACGGTTTACAACTACATATAACTTAAAATATTTTGATGCTTTATTAACAATATTCCTGATTAAAACGTCAAAAATTCTATTAATAAGTGTTGTTAAAAGATCAAGAGTTTTTTAAAAATTTCTAAATAATTGACTCTTTTATGACATTATAATAAAAATTTTCATATAGACTTGAGTAGAATTATGACCAGTCTAAGGTTAAACTATGATATAAATAGGACTATGTTCTAGATTAATTTATTTCATGATAAAGAAAGTAATGTGTGTGTATACAATGTTTCAAAAAATAAATTTCAATTAAGAAAATTTATAATAAAATAAAAAAAAATAAAATTTGGGAGAATACAAATATAAGATACACACAATATTTTCAAATTCAAATAAATGAAAAATAAATGTTTAAAATGTGAAAATTTAAATAATTAGTTAAAAGAAAATATTTACCATGAAATTATTTTAATTAATTAAATGTCGAAATAATTTGGGAAACTAAAGTAGAATCATCATTATTTACCTTGCAACGAAAATAAAATTATTGAATAATAAAGTTTAATTTAAACCCGTTAATTTATAGTTGGTTAATAATTTTAAAAAAATTTTAAGTTAAAGATAAAACGTTTATCACCTACAAACTTAATTTAATTTATTAAGTTTAAATTTTTATTTGTTTTTTCGAACAAAGGGAGCTTTTTGAAAGCATTAGGAGAAGTATAAAAATGTAGATATGTAATATTTTTTTAGCTTGGCCAAAAAAATATAGGTTTAGGTTAAATTTTTTCAACAAACATAACGTTTGTTTGTAAAAAAAATTATACATCCATTTTTTGACCCATATTACATATAAAATTCAAATAAACATACATATGGTTGAAAAAAAGTTTTGAAAAAAAAAATGATTTTAAAAACATGCGCAAAATAAAAGAAAATTAAAATTTAGTCATATGTCTAAAAGTCAAAAATAATAAGTTGGGTGTAAATAAAAATATAACTTTCAAACTGTTAAACGGCAATATTTGATTCCAACGTTTCCTTAACAATGAATATTCGATTAAACATTTTGGCCAGAATTATAGGGGTAAGAACTTCGTTCAGATACCATAGGGGACTATCAGAGGAACAGTGAGTATCGGGCAGTAAGTAAAATATATCGGTTCGAGTTTTACTTTCAGGTGGGCTAAAAAAAAATCAAAAAAGAAAATAAAAACTAAATTGTCAAAATATATTTTTAATAGGACAAGCAATAATAAATGGTGAAACAACGCAAAACTTTTATAGGAAACTAAACCAAGGTAATTTTTTCACCAAGGCTTTTATATAAGGAAATAGTGGGCAAATAACGGGTTATGTTAAAAAACAAATAATCATTTATTTTTAGGTCATTAAAAAATGTTCTTACAAAATGTCAATAATTAAAAATAGAAAAAAATAGAATTTTTTAATTTCCAATTATAATTTAATAAATGAAAAACTAACTTTAATAAAAAAACAAATAATACCATTTGAGTAGATAAAATTCGTAAAGCCGGACTGGACATTTCAAATTGTTAGCTTTGTTTTCGGGTAAATCAAAATAGGGAGCTAAAGAACCATCTAAAAATGATAATAAGTTTAAAATAACATTCAAACCGCAACATAACACAGGTCAACAAATATCAATGTCAGAATGTGAATTTTATAGAAACATAAAATAATGCATCCCCATGATGGTCTAATCTCATATACACTTTTCGTTTTGCTTAATTTCTTTCCTCTTTGGCTTTTTAGTTCCGTCTATAACAAAAAAATATTTGACCATATTCACAGATCTAAATATACCCTAAAAAAACAAAATTTAAAAATCTTTTTTGCATATAAAAATCGCTTGTAACTTATATTTTTAATCACAAATAATAAAAAATAAATTTTATTAATATATCAAGCTCTTACATCGTCATTTAGATAATACAAAAAATTTTGCGTCCAAACATAAATACGTCAAGATATATTATCGGTTTTTAATGAAAATATTATTTAGATTTAACGGCTTAAATATTGTGAATATGCAAAAATAAAATTTCAATTTAGTTTTGTTTTTGAATCTTTTTGGTTTTTTAACCTTTTTTTCCTAAAATTTTTAATGTTTATAACTGACGAACTAAGTTTGATTAGGAAAAACGGTAAAAGGATTTGATGTTCCTTAAAATTGGCAGGTTTGATCTCTGTAGTTAACTCATAACTCTCAAAAAATTGTTTACGTGTATAATAAGAGTATTAAAGAATAATAGTAGTAAAAACAATATTAGCAATTCAAATAGCTAATAAGATTTAATAAATAAAATATAATATAAAGTATGCAATGGTGTTAATCAAAGTAGGAAATAAGAAACAATTATGGTGTAGGAGATAAATGGATGAATATACCGAGGTTATGAGTAGCCCCTTGAGGATAATAACGTAGAAAG
The DNA here is from genome assembly GCA_030555515.1 of Acutogordius australiensis. Taxonomy (NCBI): domain Eukaryota; kingdom Metazoa; phylum Nematomorpha; class Gordioida; order Gordea; family Gordiidae; genus Acutogordius; species Acutogordius australiensis. Next base: position 45,541,426 of record CM060242.1, read on the forward strand.
GAGTGTTGAACGATTTTGGGTTTGGGTTCTTGCCCATCTAAATGTTCGAACTCACCTTCGACCTAAAAATTAATCAGTCAGGTTATATGAAAAAATTGCAAAAAAATATATTTAGAGTTAAGAAAAATGCATGATAGGCCCTACTCTGTCAACTAACATGCGCCCAACACCTTTTCGATTATTCTTATTTTTAATTTATTTAATATCTTACATTTCTTGAAAACTTAAAACTGAAAGACAGTGCTCCCTGCTGAAAGTTTTTATTAAATCATAATTTTAAAAAATTATTTAAAATTTTCAAGTTTTAATTTTTATGATTTTATAAATTTCCGTAATTTAGATTTTCATTTAGATTTTCATTTAAAGCCAAGCACAAGTTTAGATTACCACCCTAATAATTTAGATTGAATAAACAACATATGCTTAAAATATATTAGTGGTACTAAAATTAATTGATATTAAATGTTTAATTATAGCTTTTTTAAGTCACATCGTTTAAGCTAAAATAAAGGTTAGAAAAGGAGATATACCACTTCTTCTCGGCTCAATTTAACGATGTGGGAAAAATTAAGGGCCATGTGTGCTTCAAGAGTAGTGAGATGAAAGTATTTCGTGTTAAAATATAAGAGCGTATTCAACAAAACGTGAGGTGAATGAGCTCCTAATTGCATACTTTCCCATAAACATTCTTCGTCTATGCGGGACAGGAGGACACCTTAATTTTAATTCAAAATATATGAGTCAAATATTTTTAAAAATTGAGAAATGTATTTTAATAGCAATAAAAGTCTAACAATTTGAGAAACTACTAAAATAATTAAAGTTTAGACAGTAATAAAAAATCATATTATATAAATAACTTTGATTAATTATTCTAAAAATTCTTTTCTCTAATTTATATCATTTACTAATAATTAATAAATATTTTTTAATCAATAAAAGGTCATTTAAGGTAAATACAATAGCAAATTAACAACAATCTTTTTTTGAAAACCTACGGAAACAAGTCGAAAATTAGATATTGCTCTAAAAATTAAATATAAAAGTTATGAAATTATATTAAACTAATAAAGCCCATTTTGATATTTCCAAGTTCATTCAAACCTTCCATAAAAAAACTAATACCTTCAGTCGTAATTTGAGGTTCGAATTTTAACAAAACGTCATTGAGTGAGTCAGTGAATTTTCCATACAGTGTATCGGTAAATATATTATCCGACCGACCCTGCTGATGCAAGTATGTTTGAATGCCTATAAAGTAGATATCAAAATTTAATAAAACAAAAATTGCCAATGAGAATGTGATAATTAATTAAATTAATATTTTCTCAAAGAAAATAATAAATTAGTATATTTGTGATTTAAATAAAATTCGCCTCACTGGATTCGACTTATGCGTTTTTAGTCTCTGCATAAATTATAATATTTTAATATAAAATAGCAAATGAAAAGGTAAGAAGAAAACGCAATCAAATAAGTAATGTAAATTGAAAATTTGTTCATTTTATGAGATCGTAACTTTTCAAATTTCATAAATTTTTGCTCGCTTATGTGATATATGTAATTATATTGAATTTTGCTAAAATTAATAAATGGTGAAATGGTTAAAAAAAGGTATTAAAACTGAATCACATGAATTTATTAATTAAAAAAATCAATAATTCAATAAAATTAGTTTGATATGACAAAATTTTTTAAAATAATTAATGTTTGTGCAATAAACGAGACTGCAAAAATTAAATAATCGAGACAGCACTTATTTCTAAAATTGAATTTAAAAAAAACAAAATTGTTAAAGTTTGTCCATATTTATATTGATTATAGAATAATAATTAATACTTGTGAGAATATATTTTGGTTTCAATTAAATGTCCTATATATCTTAATTTTGAAATTTAACAAATCCTCAATAACGGTTTAAATATGATCAATTAAAGGGAAAAACAACCTAAAACAAAATAATAAATAGAGTCCGAGGTGTAAGGGGTCCCGTCAGGTCTTAGAATTTCAACGACAAAGGCGCACAGTGATTCGATAAGTTCGCCCGTCGGTATTTGGACAGGATCTTCTTCCATGAGTTTTGATGGGAACTGTGTATCGTCAGAGTCAGTTTTAATTGGTGAGTTCGCTTCTAGACTGTCGCCGGCGGCTTGTTTTGCAGCTAAATGACTGTGGTCAAAAATTGAATTTTAATGCAAGGCTATCATAATATAGTAAATTAAATAACTATACTATAAACAACCTAATAATTTGAGTAGTTGCCCATACTTACTTAAGAATATCTTCGGCAATTATATGTACATGAACTTAATATAAAAATTCAACATCGTAAAATGGTTACAAAAATGTTTTTTAACTAAACATAGCTGACATTTCAACCTAAATATAGCCTATTTTACAGGGGCGCGTTCAAATTCGATTTTTAAAAAAATTATCAAAATTTAAATTAAACTTTTTAATCAAAAATTATTAATCGTTGTTATATTTATACTATGAATTAACATTTTAAATCAATTTGTAATAAATTTATATCGAATCTACATAAATATAACTGACAATCAAAAAAAATTTAATCCTTAAATAAACCTTCATATGGAATAAACTCTTGAACTAAAATGTGTTATCGTTTTACAGCCCATTATATATTTCAATTTTAATCATCTTATACGGTTAACCATGTTTTAAAATTTGTACAATATTTATCTAAGGTTCAATCTTTAAGCAAGAATGATATTTCAACAATGTAACCACCTCACAGAAAAAACGATAAAGATAGTATACAAAAAATTTACGAACTTTGCAATCTCGATGTTTTTGGTTCGGACCCAGAATTTGTAAGCGCCTACGCCGTAAGCCACTTCGAGATGTTTAGAAATATTTGGATTCTCAATAGTGAAGGTATAGGGCGGTGAGAAATCTATCGCGGCTAATTGAGAGGTCTGTCTATAAGAATTATTCGTTTCGTCGGACGATTCTTGCCCGCTGAGAGTTTTGTTGTTGGTTAATGTAATACTATCAAATTCACTTTTCGTAGTAGATGATAATTCAAGGGGTTGACCGTGGGTATGAGAAGTGACATCTTGGGCTGAATGGGTATGAAGATGTTGATGAGAATTGGATAATGCTGTTTGTTATATATTGTAAAGGTAGGTGCATTAATTTAAATAAGCATTTGTATTTTAATGTGAAGTAAAAATCTTGAAAATGTTTTAAAAAACAATCATATCCCAAAATAATTTGGCCATGTGTAAATAATTTTTATAACACAGGTTAACAAATATCTATGTCAGAAACGTGAATTTATGAAAACATAAAAGAATGCATTTCCACGATGGCCTAATCTCATATATATTTTTCGTTTTTTAGTTTGTTCCGTCTTAGGCTCTTTAAATCTCTCTAAAAAAATGGCCTTTTTTGACCAAATTGACAGATCTAAATAAACCTTAAAAAGTAAAAATTTAAAATTTTTTTCTGCCTATAAAAATCTCTTGTAACTTTATTTTTAATCACAAATAATGAAAAATAAATTTTGATAATATATCAGGCTCTTACATCGGCATTTAGATAACACAAAATGTTTCGCGTCCTAACTTAAATACAACACGCTGTATTATAGGTTTTAAATAAAAATATTATTTGAAGTTTGAATTCAACAGTTTAACTATTGTAGTTATGCAAAAATAAAAGTATAATTTATTTTTGTTTTTGAATCTTTGGTTTTATACCTTTTTCTAAAACTTTCAATGCTTATAACTAAATAACTAAGTTTGTTTAAAAAAAACGGCAAACGAATTTGCCCTAAGATGGCAGGTTTTATTTCTGTTGTTAACTCATAACTCTCAAAAAATTGTGTTTTATTGTAAATTTTCAATAAAAATAAATATGCAAAGAGTTTTTTAGAAATCCCAAAATAGACAAGTGATATCTTAAAGACATACAACAATTACCATATCATTTAGACGAAAAGGATACACATAACTAGATTTGTATTTATATTACAAGACCTAAAAAATAAAAACCGTAATGTCAATAAAAATATTCTAGTTATAGATCAAATAAACAGTATAAAAAACATATATTAAGATCACCCTAAGTCTGATGGAAACAAACCTGTTATGTTTCCTGCCCCAGTGGTATTTATGTTGCCGGCGGAATTAGCTGAGCCATCCAGCGATATTTGTTGCATCGTAAGCGAATTACTACCGACGGACGCAGGATTCGATGAAAACTGTTGGGCTGCGGCGAGCTGTAATTGCAACTCCATCAAATGCTGCTGAATAACGATGGGGTCAATCGGAGTAAGGGTGCCTGTAGAGGCGTCAATCGAAGCGTAGGTCATGGTACCATCAGCTACAATACCAAAATATGGTAAAACATATGTATAAAATATTATTATGCAAGGATAAGAGATTTTACTAACTTGGTGAGATACATACAAGGAATTTATTAGAAAAATAAAAAATCTTTTCAAACTTCAAAAAATTGTGTTTTTTAATAAATTTTTCGTGAGTCCATATTAAAAATTTCAAACATATATAAAGAATAAAGGAATGTTAAATTAAAGGCACAATACCATTTTGTATAGGTATGCCGGTGACAATTTCAGACGATCCCGTGCTTTGTATATTCAGTATACTGGCCCCGGCGGCGGTAGCAGCCGACATTTGGGCATAGAGCTCCTCGAGCGAACTGGCTTGAATGTTTGTGCTAAGATTGTTCATAAGGGATGTGAGTAGGGTGTTGGCTGCTAGGATGGATGAAGCTAAATAATATACATCAAAAATAAATATAGGTAAAAAAAATTTTGGATTATGATTATTAGGGAACAACTGCACATTCCAGAGGAAAGCACCCTAAATTGGCTGAATGTTAGTTGGACCGCCTTGTTTAAATTCAGATTTTCAAACGTATACAAGAGCCTAATACCTAAATATACACAGTTAGTAATGTAATATATTTTGCCTATTTACAATAAAATAATCTCTTAAAAATTTAATCATATCTATATTGTAATGCGGACACCGGAATCTCTAAAAAAGCAAATATGAAACTTATATGGTCTTGATAGCTGGTATATAACACCAATCTTTACCAATATATATTTTTTAATTTGAGAAGATACAGCTATAAAAAATTGACAGAAACTAACATCGTCAACATCGTGAGCAATATGCGAATAGCAGTAAAATAAGAGCGGGTCTAAAACTAATTTGGGCATGTTTAGAGCCATAGCAATGTCACACAAAACGTAAAAAAAATAATGTGCCAGATACTAATGGGGCAAAAATTAGGGGAAAAACCCAAAAGTTAATTTAATTAAAGCGATAATGCGCTTCTCTTACAGGGATCTAAAACTTGGCTGCCATCTACGGTTTGTTGTTGATTTGAAAGATTGGCTTGTTGTTGTTGTTGCTGATAATCCATACTCACGTTACCTAAAGTATGAAAAATAGGACGTGAAAAAATTGCAACAGGTAATAACTGTTTATTGATTAATTTCTAATTATTCATTAATCATGTAATATTTTTAAAACAATCATATTTAGTAAAAATTCTGCATATTTAAAGAATTAAAAAATAAAATTAATAAATGTAACAAAGGGTTAAAATACAATCAAAATTATTTCATGTAATAAAATGTTTATTCAAATATCTCCAAGGGAATGAAATTTTGATCGTTAATATATATGTATTCTAACCCAGTATTTTTGCTCCTTGAAGCCCCGCAAAAGTCTCACAGACCACTTAAACATAGTTGATATGAATGTTCAATTTTTATATTGTAAGATTATACTGTTTAATGAACATAAAAATAACATTTTTACTTTTTTATATCTAAAAAAATATCTCTCATAATGTAAAGGGGATTACGACCTAACCATTTCGCTTTAAATCTTTCAGGCATCATTACATATTTAAAATGTGGGCTCGGCAGACATTATAATTTTTTACAAACAATAAACTAAATGTGATTTATGTGTGAATTTTATTTATATAATTAATTTGAACTCTTATAATGACAAATATACAATTTAAATAATATTTTAGCCTGGCCGGCATATATATTAAGCGCCAACCACCTTACGTTTTTAAAATAAAAAATATCGAAATTTAAAAACTTGTTAGCACGGGAAACGAAAAAAATACAAAAAATTTATACCCAAAGATTGTTGAGAAGCGGCCTGACGCTGACTTTGTGGATGTTGCATGGCGTTCAGCATATGAATGTTATGGTAAGCGCCGTGCGCCTCGCTGTTGTCAGTTATAGCGGGCGGGGCGACGTACCCCGGGGTCCCTTTGAGGGGTTTGAGGCGCGCAGGCGCTTCAATGGCGGCCTGATTAATGGGGACCGTGGCGTTTAATGCGTCATTTTCGTTTATGGCTTGGGCCATTTGAAGTAACTCTTTTTGCAAGGCTTCTGTCGTTTTGTCCTTTATAAAATTATTGGAAAATGAGGTATTTTAAAAAATATTTTATGCTACTGAAAAATACTCAATCTGTGGTTTTTTAAGAGTTTTTAAGTTACGGAATTAAAAATTGTATAGATTATTTAAAATAAAGGGTATATTATTAAAAAGATGAGAAGAATTAAAAAACCCTTTAAAAATTAAGAAGTATAGAGATGCTATATTAAAAAAAAATTTAAACATTGTGTCTTGAGATTATTTTATCGAAGAGATTGAAGAAAAAAATACTTATGAAAAACAAAATTTTTGCATTTAATATAAATGAAAATTATTTGAGATAAATGACTCAATTAGTTTTTAAATCATTGTTCAACACTTCGTGCCAGAATAGGGTAATGGTCTATAATTTCAAACTCCTTAAAACATTATGAGAAATATTCTAATAATCTTGAATTTCCTCATGTACAAGTTTTAATTTAGGAAAATGCAAAGAGAGTTTTTTTCGTAGAATTAATAAATTTTGTAAATTATATTGTTTATAATTTGCAAAATATAGTATAAGCATATAAAGCTTATTTTTAAAAATAAAAAAATTTTTAAATTTTAATAAATATAGAAAATCACTTGTGGCCGAACAAAAAAATTATAAAAAAAACATTATGTTTTTTATAACTTATAAACAAAAAGTTAAAATATAATTTTTGAGATTATTTAACAGAAATTTCAGATACATCAAAACTCCTACCTTTTTTAATTTTCATTTAATCTTAATCAATTTTTTAATTTAACATTTATCTGAAAACCGGCGTGTAAATCTTACTAATTAACTCATTGGCAATATTAATTGAACACTCTCAAACATTAAACGCGACCCTTATTTATTAAACAGATTATAAAAACCCCGTCAAAAAAATAATTACAAAAAATACCAATCAGTTTGCAAATAATGTGTATTTATATACTTTGAGTTCTTTAAAATAGTCCGAGATCTCGTTGGTTGTCTTAGCCGTGGTGGGTATGAAGGCTGGAAGGACGCAGGGTATGGGCAAGGGTAAAACGACGGGCGTGTAAGAAGTGTACGCGTGCATCGGGTAAGGGATGTAGAAGGGAACGGGAATGGGGATAGGAACTAGGATACGAGACCCTTCCTCTGTTCAAAAATGAAAGAATTTGTGTAAATCATTGAATGAATTCATGCATATTAATGAATGAATGAATGAATGAATGGATGAATTAAGAGATATTGTTGAAGAGAAAAGGCAAAGCAATAAGAAACTGAAATCTATATCTTTTTCCAACCTATGAACTACTTTATATTCCGTTTAATAATTGAAGTATTTCAAACGTTTCATAACATATAAATTCAATCCATTTTTTAAAAAGCTACTCTACTATAATTATTTTTCTTATGTTTAAAATAAAAGACAAAAAAGTAAAGGGTTTCTACTGCGCTTTACAAATACTAGTAATACAGAAAAAGCATGATACTAATTGAACTAGCAAAAATTGACATTTAGAAGGCAACAACTTGTTACAAAGTCACTAAACCTGTTTGGATAGCTTGATCAATAGTTTCGATTTGTTTCGCTAGGGGGCGCATACTAAAAGGACGAGAAGAAGGTGTCTTGAAATCTAAGCTCGTAGTGTCTAAGTTAGTTGAAGCGGCTGTTTTTAGGTCGGTAAGCTCGACTAACGGGTCAGTTGACATGCCCTGGGATCTGACGAGAGGTCTAACGGAAGTCGATTTGTTTTTAACATCCTTGGGAGCCAGGGGCCATAAAAGACCTGTATTTGAGAGATCGTCGGGCGAGATAGTCTGTGAAGTTTTGGAGTCGTTGGTAGAATTTGATGCTTTATTGATCTGCAATGATTTCCGGAAAATGTCCATTAAGGTTTGGAATTGGTGTGGGCGCTGTGAAGCGGATGGGGCTGGACTGGCGGCTTGTCTGTTCCGTAAAAATAAAAAATAAATAAAGATTGATATATATATTAATATTTTTAAGCTAACAAACCCTTCCCGCCCCACCCCACCCCCAAGGTGTATTTACGTTTTAGCTCATAATTTCGCTCAAAATTATTATATTTTCAGTCTTACGCAAAAAATTGTTTACTTCTAAAAACTAAATTAGGAAGGTTAGATATATTATTTTTTCATGGAAGTGGATGCGTTCAATGTGAGATTTTTAGCAATAAATACTAAAAACAATTAGCACAATTGAATAAATAGTAACAAAAAAATTTGATTAGTCAACCAATCATTAATTAGTGTTACCGTTATCCTAACCTCATTCAATCTCTAACCTTACTACACACTTATACTGAACTATCCTACTAACATTAGGCTAATCCCACCCTACTTAAACCTAACCCTAACTAGTCATCTATAACCCTAAGCAAACTTCACCCTATGCTTTTCCTAACCGTAATTTTACCTCAACCAAACGCTAAACTAACCCTAATACAACTTTGACCTAAACTAACCCTAGACTATATCACAATGTTGGATATTTTATAGATTCGTTATTTTACAGATTTTGGTTTCATAAATTTGAGTCTAACTGAATTTGGACCATATCATTTGAAATTTGTGAAAACAGTTTATAATAAAGTATTTATAAAAACATCTTAATTAATATATAAAATGTAAATAAAAAGTATATATAAAAAGGAAGCAAAAATTAAAAAAATATAAAAATGTAGTATACATATATAAAAATATATTATATTAATTCACTTATTAAAAATAGCGGCATTATTCCCTTGTGATTGAGTTCCAAGCGATGTTGCATTGTGAATATAAGTATTTGATGGTCTGGACAAAAATTTTGGTGGTCTGCCTCGACCTATTATAAAAATATATATCAAAAAAACTCATTAATCCGCGTTCAAACTCATTATAAGAGAAACCAAAAGTATTAGATTTTCTGTCATTTTCATAATTATTAAATGAAAAAAAAAGATGTAATAGGTTGTAGATTGTCACAAAAAAATCCTATCATCACCTTTCTTCTATCAATTTATACACTTTCCTTATTTATAGTTTATTTTCCATAAACGACAGTGGTCGACAAAAATCAACGTATAAAATTATAATACTGGGAAAATAACTCCCACAATAGTCATATCTCATATAAATTTTCATTTTTCTCAAAAAATTTTTGGTTTTGACTCTTTTCTTAGCTACATATACCAAATAACTAGCAATGTTTGCCTAATTATGACTTCGAATTTAACTAAAAAAAATTTTTTTGCACATTTAAATCACTTGTAACTTAAATTTTAAAATACAAAATAAACTTCAATTTTATACATCATTATAAGTTTTTAAGGAATATTTGTCGGCTCAAGATAGCTCAAAGGCAAACCTTTATTCCTAATATTTGAGAGGTTGCGAGTTCGAATCTGTACACGAGAGGCTTTTTTCTTCGAAAAAATAGTATACATGTGCAACCACTTTTAAGCTGCTAACTAGCTTACTTAGGCAAAAGATCCTAAAACGCTACGCCTCAAGGTGATAGCCTAGGCTAATTAAACCTAGATCGCCGGCCTACGAGCAAATCCAACTAATTAAGTCAACATTGCTTTGCTCGATTTATAAGAGTCACAGGCTAATTCAAGTATGTATAACCCCTAAATGAGAAAAGGTATGAGGTAAACTTCAGCCCATTGTTTTTTATGAGAAATATTATGTACCTGACAATGTGATACTTTAGGTATTAAAATGAACATTTTATTATAAGCTTGAATGGAATAGTAAGAACATTTTTTTTGTTTTAAATCTTGAAACATTTTTTTTTCAAAAATTATAAATGTTTATTATAGTTGGCTTACAAAGTTTGACTAAAAAAACGGTAAATAGGTCTAAAAATCTATAAATTTGGTCTATAAAGTTAGCTAATAACTTTCATGAAATTGTTGACACAGAAATTAAATTATCTAAGAAATAGTCATATTTGTTTACCGTTTTTTCTTGATCAAGCTTAGTTAATCAGCTGTAAACATTAAAAATTTTAGATAAAAAAAACTGATTTATAAACAAAAATAACTTAACTTATTTTTTGTATAATAACAACAGTTAAACTGTTAAAAATTAAACCATAAATATTTTTATTAAAAACTAATATTATAGTGTCATTATTAAGTATGAAAATTCTGTATTATCTAAATGCTGATGTATGAGCTTAATATACCAAAAAATTTTATTTCTTATTATTTAACATAATAATATTTAAATTACACAGTATAATATATAAAAATATTTGAATTCTCTTTTTAGGGTATTATCAAGATCCCAAAATCTATTAATGCCATTTTTTGATATGAATGGATCTTACGAAAGAGGAAACAACAGGCATATGCAAAGTGAGTTTTTATTTTCAAATTTAAATTTTTTTTTATTTTTTATTTAAAATTTTTATTTCAGAAAAAGCATTTTATGTGCATAAACTAAATTTGGCAACTTTTTAAAATTTTACTTTTTATTACATTAAAATTTTTTAAATTTAAAAAAAAATTAAAAATCTCGCATGTGCCCTTAAGACGGGAAAACAATGCCTTTAAGGGGATGCATGCTTTTTCATAAACTTAGTTTTTGCGACATTGATATTTGTTGACCTGTGCAAATAAAAATATATAAAAAATTGTTTTTCAAACGATAAATACACATATCTAAAATTAACCTCTGTATGGCCGAGGTTCCGATTGGGGTAAGCCATTGTATTTTGTGGCATTATTACGCCCTCCGCTATCATTTTTAGCATCATAATCCGGGTCGTTCGGATCCACTAGGGATAATTCCGTCTTTACTGATTTCCCTACACTTGCATTAATGCTAATAATTGAAGGTTTGTTTTTGTGGGCCACTTTGTATTGAGCCATGCAAGGAAACGTGCAGAAACGCTTGGATTTGCCGTCTGGTGAATCCTTTTCAGCGATAGTAAAATGGCAGTAAGCGCCGGGCGTTTGGGCGAGGCTCTATTACAACAATAGTGAATAAAATAGCATTTCTAAATAATGATATGAATTCAAAAGGGTTAATATTTTGTTTGTTAAAATCAGATTTTTCTATATAACATTAATATATTGAGAACAAACCTATTATGTTTATATTTACAAAATCATGTAATTTTTATATGGTAATTTAATTACCTTACACATTTTTTCATCCCAAAACACAAAATAAATAATAACCCGCTTTAATTTAAACACAGGTCAACAAATTTTGAGATTTGTGAGCTACCTAAAAAGTTCAATCCTAATATTTTAAAGATTTTTAAGTCAGTTGACCGTTTAATCAAAGGTAGGTTAGCAATAAATAATGAAAATTTTAAAAATTGTCAACAAAAATAAAAATTAAAAAAAAATTAACTTAAAACAATAAACCTGCTAATTTAAATATAATTTTTAGAAAATTATTAATATATTAAATTCAATTGGATGCAAATTTTTCTTTAGTATCTAAATGCTGATATATATCTTGTGATATATTGAAAAATTTGATTTCTCATAATAAATAAAACACAAAATTTTTGTATAAAAAAAATCTTAATTTTTAAGGTATAATTGAAGCAAAATCTTGCAATTTAATTAAAAATAGACATTTTTAGAATATGAACGGGTTAGAGGGGAAGAATAAATTACAAAAATCAGTATAATAAGGTCATTAGGAGTATGTGCTTAATTAAATTTTCATAAACTTTTTTTTAACATTGATTTTTATCGACCGGTGTAATATATATTTAATTTATTCATTTTTTTGAAAAAAGTATAAAGTTATAAATTAAAAATGATTATTGAAATTTTATTAAATTTAAGTATGTTTTTCAAATAAAAATATTTAAATCACCTTTTGGCAATTATCACATTTTTTCTCCCGATCACCTAAGCCTTCAAAGTCCTCTGAGTCATCTTCGTTTTGGTTAAGTTTGTACAGCGTTATGCAATTGGGTGAACAAAATAGAAGCACACCACCTAGAAAGAGATATTAATATTATATAGCAAATATATTGTTTTTTTTTTGGGTGAGGAGCATTGAAATTGCTATGCGGCGACGTTCATAACCCCTAGGGTCAATAGGATTAAGCGCGTCTCTCCGCCAATACCATAATATCCATCGAAATGACGCCGCACTCTCCGGAATATTATAGCATGCAGGCTTTACAACTCTAGCAAAAGTCGAAGGCCAAAATCATTCACCTGCTAAAACAATGCCCCCCTTGCCCTACATCTCTTGAAAGAGACGGCATACCCGTCTGGGCATAGCCCCTTTTAGCCCTGTCGGGTACTAGGCAATAAATTAACATAGACCAAGAGCTAAAGAATCTTCGACCAGCATAATGACAATATTTAATTATATTTAAAATTTGAGACTGATCAGAAAGCCCTAAAATATCAATTAACAACATATTATCACATTTATTTGAAGATATTAATTCATGCAAGTATACGCGTTTAAATTCATGCAAAGCAGAGCAGTGTAGAAAGAAATGAGCAAGTGGGTCATCAACTACTGATTTACAACAGGGACAGTCGAAGTCACTTGTTACCAATCTTAATAGTCTTGCTTTTTTAAAATTCCACCAATTACCTGTCCTCATATGAAGCAGAAGTTTGCAACCGAAAGAAAACTCAATGCAATCAATACTTTTTAATGTTTTTAAAGAAATATAAAAAGGGTTTTTGTCTGGATTCATATACATGTGTGAGCGATAATTGTTTAATGGATTATTTACATATGAGGTGGAAAGGAAAGGTTGAAAAATAGGTCTAACAAATTACTTACAACAAGACTAACATCTATGTTTTTGCATCAAATTCAAGAAATAAATATTTCTCTATAGGACTTTTATATAAATCTACATATTTATAAATTATTGGGCGAGATTTAAAAAAGGGCATTAAAACAATCAATGGTAAACTCTAAAAAATCCCCTATTTAAACTATTGTGAGCTGCGACCTGCGATTGCATTCGAGATAATGACCAAATTAGGCAAAAATGACGGTTTTTCACACCTCGAGATTCAATTTTAAAAAAAAAATAAAAAAAAATGTAACCTCTATCGATAGGAAGCATAATCATATCCTTAGAATAACGTGTAGTTTTACACCAATGGCAATCCTCGAGGGAATTTGTTGAGTTAACTGCTGAAACGGCGTTATTTATTATGGCATCTTTGCTTAGAACGTCTAATGAATTTCAAACAAAAATAATCAATACTTTAGTTTTGAAAATTTATATTTTTAAAAAAAATTAATTTGCATTATCAAGACAAAATAAAAAAACAAAAAATTTAAAGGATTCTATGGCAAATGAATAGAATAGATTAAAAAAAATGAATCCAATGAAAAATAAATTGATTAGCCATAATTAAATGTAAACTATTATTTACACAAATAACCTATGTTTTTTCATCTAATATTATAATTAATATAATAAGTTATATATATTGGGGCGCGTTTAGAGTTCATGCATATATAATAATATATAAGAAATCTAAAAAAAATGATTTCATCGTTAAAAAAAATTTTTAAGAACAAAATCTTATATAAAAAAAGAGTAATTATTATTAATTATTTTATACAAAAATAGAAAAAAATGTTTAATAAAATTTCTTACGCAAGGAGAATTGGACGTAAGAAAAAATTGTTAAAAACAATAGGTAACAATTTTTAATGTAAAGATTAATAAAAATTTTATGATTTAATATTGAATGAATGAACACTCTACCCCATAGGTATAAGAAACACTAATTTATTACATAGGGAGAAGTAGTACATATATTGATAAACTTTGAATAGTTTAAGTCAGAGATCATTTACTAAATTTTTGGTGACTCTTTTATAATTTTAGTTTTTAACCAATCGAGAGACAAAAATTTTATGGCAACAAAAGCATATGGCAAGAAAAGTTAATATTAAACTGCAAAAAAATAGTTTTTGCCTCCCACTAATTTTTTAATCATCTATAAAAATAATCTAAAATTCAAAAAAAAACGTAAAACGCATTGCTACTCCCTAAAATTTAGCGATACACCCTACGACATATATATATGTGTATCACTTTGATGAGATGTATTAGAAGATAACATAGTTTCTTCGGCCTTATAGGCTTGAGCACAATCCGTTGCCCGACAAAAGAAATGCGGCCTCCCCTGAATGGTAAGTACAGTCATAGCGGTCCGACCCGCCGTCAATGGGGTACCACAGTATTCACAGCTGTTTGATGTATGACCGCTGTTGTTAGCAGTGTTAAGCGAGTTAGATTGATGAGCTGGAGACGAAGGTTTAGAGGATCCACCTATAAAATTGTTCGTTTGTTGTTATGATCAAAAATAAAAATAATGAAACGCTATATTCTATAAAAACAAAAAAATCAGAATTTTGTTGCACTTGTCATGCAACGTATAGAGAAAATAATGTTTAAAGGTGTTTTAAACATATTGTTTAATATTAACTTAAATGCTAGCTATCATTTTGGAAATTTATGCAGCATATTTATGCATTTATAATGTATAAACTACAATGCAATGTGTTGGCCGATCTTAAGTGCATTTGAAACATGTTGGTATTGTATACTTCAGCAACTTTGAGCCTGGTTAGTAATTGCATAGGTGACCTATGTAACCCAATGCCATCCATTTTTTTTTAAATAAGGCTTAAAACTTTAAACACCTGCACTCATATGAATCTAAGGAGCCTGCAGGGGGAAGCCTTAATGGGTAATTTATAGCACAAATTTTTTTTATGTGCAAAGTGAGTTTTAATTTCCGTAAAATTTTTAAAATTATGTTAATTGTTATTTTTTTTTCAAAATTTTTAAATTTTTTTATATTTTATAAATTTATGTATGTAAAAGTTAGCAGTTTTTAAAAAATTGCGTTTTATGACAAAATAAAAATTTTCAAAATTTTGAAATTTCACAAAAATAAAAACTCACTTTGCACATGCTTATATGCAACAAAGGTACCATCTATAGTTTATATATTTAAAAATATTTTTAGTTTGTTTTTCATTAAAAAGCTGACATTCCAAAAATGGATGAGGCCCTAATTGAAACAACAATTTCTTTTTACTAATAATTGTTAAATAATATTTTTTTTACTCAAAGACTTGTTTTTTAAAGTAAATTGTTAGAATAAAATTTATTTATATTAAAATATTAAAAAACACCAAAATTAGCTCAAATAATGAGTATACACTTACCAGTTTGTTTTCTTGCTGTACCAACGGGCCTCCCAAGGGGGTGCAATTGGGCTCTGTTTTGAGTGAGAAATAGATTAATACAAGTAGCTGAACAAAGATAAGCTAAGGCAGGACCTTTTGTTGCTGAATTATAAGGTATGACAAAGCTTTGACCTGTATGCCCAACAAAAAATTTGTATATATAATTAAATGCAAGTAGTTTTAAATTGATCAAAAGTTTATGTAAAAAATATTTTAAATATATTGTTGGATGTTGTTAACCCTAATATAAAATATGATTTAATAAAAAATTTAAAAAAAATTACTAAAATGAGGTAAAAATTTAATTTTAAATAATTACAGAAATAAATTTTATAGATAATGATATTAAAATAGTATTAATAAGGTCCTTCAACAAATCACCTAATTTTTGTATAATTTTGATAAAACCGAATAAATATTCTTACATGTATACATATTAAATTGAGTTTAAAAAATAGATTTATATGTGTAATGCAAATATGTCAATTTTTAATAATAAATAAAGAATGTTAAGTAGGTTACCTATTGGTTTAAATTGTGAACAAACTGCACATTTGTTAAAATCACAATAACCTTTAACACTTTGTTCTATTTTTCCATTTTGTGCCAATTCAAAAGATGATAAACAATCTGTTTGTCAATAATCAATAAAATAAATTAATTTGCTATGTAAATTGGAGTTTATAAAATTTGGTTCCTAACAATATAAGCAATACCTTGGTTGCAAAAAAACTCTGTTTGCATATCTTCAAGTTTAAGATTTGTAAGATCATTTTGGAAATTTAAAGGAAGTAAATTAAATTCCATTGGTTGTTCTTTTGCATGAGTCAAATCTTTATGACATTGGTAACAATAATTTGAAAGTGGATTAAATTTTTCTAGGCATTCATCACTACAAAACTGCCTAATGTTTTTGTTTTCGAGCTACAAAAAATGTAAATAATAAAATTTAATAAATAAACTTTAATATGAATTTACATGACTTACTTTTAAACAGTATTGACCAAAAGATTCCTTTGTTAAAACCTTGTTACAAAGGAAACAATTTACATTTAGTTTGGGTAAGAAGACTTGTAAGCATTCTGTACTACAAAAATCAAGGTTTGAATCCATTATATGCATTCGTCCATTTTCAAGTGGTTTTCCACATTCTACACAAAGAGGCTCATCAAGACTAACAGCTTGACAAGGCAAATGTTTTGGACACAATGGCTTTGATTTGTCATCTAAAAGAGCCAATATATTAAAAAGCAAAGTTTTAATACTTAAAAAAAAATATGACATACCTGAAATACATAGCTGTGATAAATTCTCATCCAAGGGTGTATAACAAAACATACAATGCTTTTGTAAATTTTTGAAAATGTTAGCCTCTTCATTTATTTTATCAATTCCACCTTGAATTATTGGATCAATTTCTTCTCCTTTATCAACTGAATTTTCATTTTCCATTTCAGGAGTATGATTAGAGTTAACATGTGCATTAAAGTAATCCAAATTGTTGAGCATAGTGCCTATGATTGAATTCTTTTGATGTAGCAAATTATCAAACTCACCAGAGGTGTCACTTGCAATAGGTTTTTCAGATATTTCGTGGTTCAATTGATTACGTGAAAATTTTAATGAATCCAAAATAATGTTATGATCGGAATCTTTATAGTTTTCTATAGAGGTGGCGTTAAACAAATTGGTTTTATTTTGATTTATTTTCAAATCTTTATAAGGCGCTGTATTATTTTGATATTCATAATCGGTTTTAAAGTTTGGTGATAAATCTTGCGTTTCCATAAATTATCAAAACATTTAAGTGATTTAATATTTCAACTGCTTTTAAAAATTTTGGGCATGGTGTGGGAGTTTGCGTAAAATTCGCAAAAAATTGTATGTGTTTATGAATGGCTATCGAGGAAAGACAATATGGTAGCAGAAAAAAACAAAAAATAATGGCGCTTAATTTACCTCGTTCACCAAATAAACAAGATATATGGTATGTAGAGCTAGAATCAACATTTTTTTTCTAAATAAAATTTCTTTGGTGCTCTATTGCGCCTAATAACTGTTAAGCTTTCTAAAATTGCCTTAATAGACTATTTTAGGTTTAAATTATATATTATAATAAAGAATTTATGAGTTTGTCTATTTTAATAAACAAAATTTTTATAAGTATAGTTTTGTTTTTGTCTTGTTATCAAGACGTACAATTGAAGGCACATTTATACGGTTAAAGCTAAAATCTATAATATTTCAATATAAGCCATTATATTTTTCCATAAAGCACATGTAAAATCAACAATTTCTTATGTAACTTTCATATATATATGGCTGCGGCTAGGGGGAAAAAAAAGTTTTGAATTAAGGCGGCTAGTTTAAAAAAAAATTTAAAGTTGAAAACTATTAAATTTTTTTAAAAAAAAAATTTTTTTTTGCAAAAATATTTTGTTAGTCATATCCTAAAACGACTAAAAAACCTAAATTCTCATTAGCTGGGAAAATTTTTTTATTTTAGAAATATTTTTTCACAATTTTGAAAGAAGCATGGCCGCAGTCTATGATAATTTAAACTGAATATAATGAGTCTTCTGATTTTTACTAGCGGCAACGATATATATAAAAGGCTAAAAAATGGCAAAATAACTAACATTTTAATATGGAGAAAAGTGAATATATATTGTTTGAAAACACATAAAATAAAATTTTAATGCATTGGTAGAACACAACACAACAATTTTTTTCTTTGTTGCCTATGTCAATTATTATTATTGGTAACATTGACATTAACTAATTTAAATAAATTCCCCCCACTTCCTTTTAATAGGTCAAATTATAATTATTTTTCAAGGAAATGTCAGAATAATAAGCTGCCTGTTTGGCATAATAATCTTACAATCAAATAAACATATCGTAGTAAGTATTTTTCATACAGAATGGACGACCATGAATGTTTGAATTGGGCTGCTTATTTAGCCAGAAACGCACATAATAGGCAGTGCTACTTATAGGAGTGTTTGTGACTCCCTATTTCTGCCCCATTATCAAAAATCGCGCATGCCATAAAAGCGGCATCTTATAGCACCAGAAATGTGCTCGCTCAAAGTTGTATTCTTATACTTTAGAAGCCGATCTATCATTTAACCTTTAAATAGTTAGAAATTTGATTATAATGCTACAATGAGGTTAATATACGGACCCCAATTTTAAAGTGAGTTTCTGCTCTAAAAAGCCAAAAGGCGCCTGAAATAAATTTTACCCTAATGGTAGGGTGAGATATTTGTAACGCAAATGCTATGGTGGGGTTTATTCTGCCCCAATTTTAAACTTTTTAAAATGTTTTAATCTTTTTTTTTATTATTTTTAAGTGAAATACGTGCTCTTAGATATCAAATACTTATTGATTAATATTACAATTTTATTTGTAACCAAGTAGAAAAAAAACTGAGAAAATTATAAATTTATATTTTTCCATATTACATTATTAATCTTGTCTATAAATTGAATGTATTTTATAATCAAACAAATCACGTTTTACGTCTAGTGAAACATTTTTTGAGAATTTTATGTAAAAAAAATATTTTGATAAAAAAATTGTTTTTGACCATTATATACCATAAAAACTAGATATTTTGAAAAGAAGAAAAAACAATTTTTTTACTTAATACAAACATTTTGTATAGTTAATAATAAAAATTATTAATAAATAATTAAAATATAAGGTTTCAATTATTTAAGATTTAATTAGTATAGGAAATGACATGGTTTTCAACATTGGAATTGAGAGGGTAAATTCTAATCAGATTTTGTTCAACGACCAAATTTAAACTAGTTTTGTTTATTGTATATTTGAAAGTTACAAAAATATGGCCAATAATACATTATATTTTAAAGATATTCAAAATTTAAATAGTGCTTTGGTTCGTATGGACCGCAGAGTGCTTATCGCGGGTTAAATTACAGCAATCACCAAACTACCTAGTTTTTACATATTTTAAATTTGGAATTTGACATGTTCTTTTCCTAAAAATACTTAATTTTGGCTTGCTATTCATATTTCTTTTAATTAAAAGAGTTAAAACAGGGCAGAGTGTTCCATCACGGCGCTCATTTTTTAAAATTATAGTCCCTCTCCCCCTCCACCTCCCACCCCCCCCCCCCCCCCCCCTCCTGTTTATTATTTTCGGCCCGGCCAACAGGGCCTGTGAAATTGTTAATAGGTTTAGACTCTGTTATAAACTGGGTAATTTTTGATAATTATAAGATGACGTTAATGTCAGAAACGTGAATTTTATGAAAACATGAAAGAATGCATTCCCATGATGGCCTAATCTCATATATATTTTTGGTTTTTCTATGTTTCTGTCTTTGGCTTCTTAAATTGGTCTATAACGAAAAATGGCCTTTTTTGACCAGACAGATTTAAATATACACTAAAAAAAATTTTTTAACATTTTTTTTGCATATATAATCTTGTAACTTATAATCACACATTATGAGAAAAAAATTAATATATCAAGCTCATAGATCGGCAATTAGATAATACAAGATATTTTACGCCCATTAAAAGTACACGATGTTATTGGTTCAATGAAAATATTATTTGAAGTACGAAATTAATAGTTTAACTATTGTAAATATTCACAAATTAAAGAATTTTATTTGTGTTTGAATTTTTTTTTGTTTTTTTTGACCTTTTTCTATAAATTTTCAATGTTTATACTTGACTAAGTTTTATTAGGAAAAACGATAAATGGGTTTGATATTCCCTAAGAATGCAGGTTTGATCTCCGTTGTTAACTCATAACTCTCAAAAAATTGTTGACCTGTTTTATTTAATTAGTTGCCATTTTAAATTTTAGTACAGTTGAACATGTTAACATATTATATTGGACCATAATTTAATTAATTTTCTATAATATACGATGAGTTCGACAAATCAATTCATAAAGAGTGCAAAATTTACAATCAGGACATATTTGAAAGTGCAAATTTATAGGTAAAAATTTGCCAATTCTTAATACAACCTTTGATTTTAAAATATTTTGCAATATTGACCCGTATGTACTAAGTGTTAAAAGAATATCATATACTGATTTCATACTTGAAAACCATATCAAATTTGCCGTTGAATAAAATCTCATGCCCACGTCAAAGTAGACACCAACATTTGTAAAACCACATTAGGACACAAAAATATGGCAATATTATAAAGACCATTGAATTAAATTATATTTTATATACAAGTTAAAAAATTGATTCCAAGCAAAATGGACCGCTCGTTAATTTTTGGGCACTAATAACGCAGTAATATTTTGAGAGTTATGAGTTAAGTACAGAGATCAAACCTGCCATCTTAAGGAATTAAATCCAGAGAGTATGCAGAAACTTTTCTAAAGGGGGGCAAGACATTTTTTTGGAGGAAAGGACCTACAGATTATATTTAAATATCAATACTTTATTTGCATAATTTTTTATAAAGCTGTATATCTCCAAATAATAGCAATTTTATTGATTTCTATTCTCTTTATGTTTGATATCTAAATTCATCCGCTGGTTACATCATGAAAATTAAAAAAAATAAAGAGAAGCAATTGCCTTCTTTTGCCCCCCCTCCCTCTAAATACGTCCATGCCTTTTACCGTTTTTCCTATTCAAATTTAGTTATTCAGTTACAAACATTAAAAGTTTTAGAAAAAAAAAGTAAAAAACAAAAAAAAATTTAAAAAATAAATTGAAATTTTCTTTTTGCATATTAGCAATATAAACTGTTAGATTCAAATTAAATAATATTTTCATTAAAAACCGTTATATATCGTGTCGTATTTAAGTTTGGACGCCAATATTATCTCAATGCCGATGTAAGAACTTGATGTATTAATAAATTGTATTTTTTATTATTTGTGATTAAAAATATAGGTTAAAGGAATTTTATATGCAAAAAGATTTTTAAATTTTATATTAGGGTATATTTAGATCTGTCAATTTGGTCAAAAAAGGCCATTTCGTTATAGACGGATCTAAGGAGCCAAAGACGGAAGAATCATGAAAAACGAAAAATATATATGAGATTAGGCCACCATGGGTATACAATTTTTATGTTTAAAATTCACGTTTCTGACATTATTTGTTGACCTGTGTAATAGAATAATTAAATTTTAAATAAAGTTGTGTTGAAGTAATATTAAAAAATCAAAATATGTAAGAATGGTGACAAAATTTGAAAGTAATACCTTGTAAATTTTTTTGTAACATATTATATATTACAATCTATATATATTAAAAAACTATTAAATAAATAAATAAAACAAGAAAAAAAAATAAAAAACCAATTAGATAATTTAAGCATATACTACCTGTACTAGTTGGGCACTGTAAATTCGCAAATAGTTTGGCGTCTTGATGTATTATAATTTAATGTGGTATATAAATGTGAAATATTGCCATAAATGGACAAAATAAAAATGGTTATACACGTTACATATTCCATATATTAGGGAATGTGAATTTAAATTTAATTAAAAAAAAACCTAAAAAAAATATTGAATATTAAAAACCACTTGGCAATTTACTGACAATATAGGTTCTCTATATATTTGGCGTGCGATGAATTATGAGTTTAGTTTGGAATATTAATGAATAGTTGCAAATTTTAATAAAATTACTATGGTCGTAAATTATGGTCTTTCACGTTACATCTTATATATTAATTCATATATAACAGAAAGACTATTTTAACAAATAACTCATAAAAAATAAAAACAAACAAAAGATTACAGTATATATCACCTGTCAATTTGGGCATGTATAGTATGATAGTTAAGTTCTCCACAATTAGCGTCCGAAAGATGTATTACAAAATTTGGTCATTAAATATTAAAGTAATGCTAAGTTCTAAAAAACATCACCTTATATGGCAATAAAGTTAAGGTATTTTAAGTTTATTTATTATAGCAGATACAATAAATAACCCAAAAAAAGATCTAAAAATAAAATATAAAGAAGCAGCTCAGCTACTTCTCAATTTTTTCGCCATATACTTTGGCGACTAACGATTCAAATAATTTGATCAATAAATATGAAAGCAGTTATAAGTTATATTATATGGTCTTAAGGTTAATATGGCGTTTTACGTTACAATTCATTTTTATATAGTAAATAAAATAAAAAACCTAAAAAAAAGGATTTAAAAACCAAATATAAAATTTAAGCAGTAAAGACCACCGATTAACTTTTTGGGCATAGGCAATATGATAGTTGAATTTTCCATTTGGTCAATATAAATTCAGTGTTGAGCCTTAAATAATTTTACCATATATGATTATAAATTTTACATGGTGCGTTAAGTTACTATATATAGTAGAGTGAATTAATAAAAACTCGACAAAATATCTAAAGCAAATAGAGTTTTTACAAAGACCCCCGTTAACCTTTTGCGGACGTAGTTAAGCCCTCCGTATTTGGCTACGAACTATGTATTACAGGTTTATCTTGGTCAATAAATATTAAGGCAGTGTTAAATTTCTAAATTATATTTTATGCTAATAATTTCAACATGGTGTTTATGTAACATATTATTTATATATAGTAGATCGAATAAAAAAAACTCAAGGAAAGAATTAACAAAAATAATGTTTTTAAGCAACAAAGACCACCTGCCAAATTTTCGAGCACTTATGATAGTTAATACTCCTCATAGATGTATAGCGTAAGCTATCGAGTTATCAATCCTTTTAAAAAAATAAATGTGTATGTGCATCGTCGTCTTCTTCAGCTATACCATAATAACCTTATTTTTTATCGTAGATCCCATAGTCGTGAGGTAATGATTTGCAATTATTGTTTTTTTGAATTGTAAGCTAACCCGTTCGTGGACCATGTGAGGTTTGATTGGTTTTAAGTTTTACAATTATATTTTTGATTATCAAAAACATTTCAATTTTAATCATACAAAGGTGGGTTTGCACTGTAGTTATAACCGTTAAAATATTTTTATTTTATGCTCCCAACGTATAACCCTAGTTTTATATAGCGGCTAATATAATTATACTTACATTGTAAGCCACTTTTATTCTTCCGTCGTAGCGGGACCGTTAAGCAGAAAATAAAAAAACTTCGTTTTTTAAGTTGGCTTAAATAAGCAACGTATATTAGGAAAAATATCAGTACTGGGGACCGTCCACCTGCCAACTTAAGACAAAATGTCACGATTCCTTATGCTTGATAAGAAGATATTAAAAAAATATTACTTACAATTGGCGATAATCATTTTTTTTTCCATACGAATTCTAACTAACTATATATGCATTTATACTTGCCTGTCCATTGCTAAAATTATTTTGGCCACATAAGGCATTTTGTTAAAAAACGCAGTATATTGGGTTGGGGTAATAAGCTATACATCATGCCATTACGTAACTCCTCTTAAATTTTTATACTGTATCTAATTATTTAAAAAAATGTATTTATTTTTTGTAAAACATTGGGTATGAGAATAAGCTACTTCCGAATTATCGCCTGACGCAACGCTTTATTGGAAACTTGCCAAACTTAGTTGTTGGCAAATTTTTGTTAATGAACAATAATTAGAATTAGTTCATGTGGTTTGTATATATTTTTTAATTTTTGCCATCACGATATTACAAAAACTACGGGTGTCAAATTAGACAATTTGCGAATACATCTTAAACCTTGAACAGTGTGTATTAGTTATTCTCAAAATCGACCGAAAAACTAACAAATTTCACGTTGTGTATTAAACTTGATGCAGAAAATATAAAAAAGAAAAAGGATTATATACTTAGTAAAAATTACCTTAAGTAGAAAAAGCAATCAGATTAAGCTTACTAAATATACTTTTTGCATTAAAGTATTTAACCCGCATTTAGCATTGTGGGGTCCATATAGACACCAAGCACATATTGAATTTTGAATATCTTTTACAGTATTATGGGCTAAATTTTTATGACTTTTTTCTAATAAACAAAACTAGTAAGTATTTGGTCTAACTCTGATAATTAGTTTTGTATTTAAAAAATGAATTGGGGTCCATATGAACTCCATTTTAAATTTCACGAATTTCATGTTAGTGCCTTTATTTTAACCTAAGCTTAAAAATGTGCAACCTAATACTCTTGTTATTTTTTTTTAATTATTAATTACACAAGATGTTTGTTTTGTTTAATAATGTATAAATTATTTTTATTTCTCAAAATATTTAGTCTTTATGGTATATAATAGCCAAAAATAATTTTTTATAAAATAATCTTTTTCATGAAACTAAATATGTTCTAGACCTAACAACACGTTTTGATCAATAAAATTGATACATTAAATAATTGACATGATTTATTTAATGTAATATAAGAAAATAAAAAATTCGATTATTCAGATTTTTTCTCTACTTTGTGTAAAATAAAATTTGCAATATTCATTAATGATAACTTATGTTAGCCTATAATTAAAAAGCACTTATTTCTCTTCTAAATAATAAAAATATAATGATCATGGCTTTTAAAAATAACATTTTTTGAGTTCTGTACAATAAATTTTTTAACCCTTCATAAATGTGTCTTATATATTTTTGTGTTATCCAAAATTCTAGACATAATTTTACAATAAATTATCAAATTTAATTTCATCAAATTAAGCCTGCATTTTAAAATAATTCCAGATCTTAAGACTTGAAAACCTAAGTCATATGGGCTTTATTTATTTAACTTTGTGGAGTAGCAGTCCTTTTAAAGCTATAGAATGCACGAATATGAATATATGGCCCAAATTGAAAAAAAAATAAAAATTCACCTAATAAGATAATATAATCAATAAGAAAAATTATTATTTCTTTATTAATATTTTTTAAATATAGGTTAAAACATTAAAAAATAATAATTAAAAATAATAAAACACATAATACATACATAAAAATTTTACATAATAATGATTAAAACACAATCAAACAAAGGTAAAGGCAAAGGGGTTTCGATTTTAAAACTGATCATTTAAAAGTTGTTAAAATTATTTATAAATTGCGATGTCTAGATTAAAATATTTTAGTAAAATTTACAAAAAGACAAATTAACTTTTTTTTAAATTTCAATATCTAAAAAAAGTGAGCATAAACATTTCGTTAGTACTCTTGAACTTTAATTTTTTTTTATAAGACTACACAAATTATCAAAAACAGCTAACAAACGTAATTACTCTAATTAAAAAATTATAATGTTAGGCAAAAAAACTATTTAAATCATAGAGATGGAAAAGGCATAAATTAATTTTGTCAGAAAAATATATTTTTATTTTTTTTTAAAAATAAATATTTTAAAAGTTTCATAATATTTGTTAATTTGGAAGTTACTTTAATTGTCAAATATATTATATACATTTTGAAGATTCGTGTAAAAAAAATTGCATTATTTTAGTAAAAAAATAGACTTCAAAAATGTTGAATAATATTTTAAAATTAAAAAATACCGTTTATATAAAAATATTAGCAGCGAGCAATAAAATTAAAAAATAAATATTGCTATTGTAATGTTTGTGAAAAAAAAATGTAATTTTAAAAACGTAAAGCCTTTAAAAAACACAAAAAGTATTATAATTCAATTAGATAAGCTACATTATGGAATTACCCTGATGATCAATATTGATATTCTTGATGACAGCAAAACTCAACAAAATTTTTTTTGCAAATCTGCATGCCCGCAGATAAGGAATTTTAAATGCTCTGGGAGGAAGAAAGAACGGAATTTAATATTTTATCTAAAACAATGTTAGGTCGGGCTAATAAAAATGATTAACCACCAGCATAGGCAAAGCAATATTCAAAAAAAAATAATTTAAAAAACGAATAATAATTTATAATTTAAGCTGTATGTTAAAACATTTAAAAAAGTGCAAAAATGTCAATTTAGCAGTATAAGCGATAAATAATGTAAAAAGAAAATGAAAAATTAAAAATCATTACAAAAAAAAGATTACACAAGGTGAACAAATTGAAAATAACGAAGAAAAATAAAAATCAATTTAGGCTACAACATCAGGGGGAGGCGCTCTGGGCTTGTGAGGTGAGGTGGCTCGGGGGTTTGTAATTAAAGGGTTAGTATCAGTATCATTGTTAATATTATTAATGGCATTCCCAGAGATGAAATTGTTAATACTCTCGGTAGGGATATCAATAACCTTAAGAATCTTTTTTGAAGTAGTAGATATATTATTATTCGTTGTGTTAGCGAAAACGTCAGTATCGTGGTTGAAAGACTTTTGATTGAGATTATCACCCGAGTCATCTCCCATAAAATCGTGATTTAAATGGCGCAAATTTGATTGAGCCGGGACGGCCATACTGTAAGAACGGAGTGGTAGGGACGTTTTGAGTCCATCTATATAAATAGTATAATAAAAAAATATATAAAAAATGAGAAAGAAATGCAACTAATAATTAATATTACTAATACCCTGATTCCCCCAATTTTGATAATTTGAGGCCCATATAGTCTAACCTGTGCTAAAACCTTTTTTAATGTAAGGTATAAGAGATTTGCTACCATGCCGATGAGCTAGACATTGTAAAACTAGGCTCCTGCTTTAGTAGGGGAAGCCTAGTGCTATAAATTAATATATTTTTCATTTTTCGAAATAAAGGTCTTGGACATATATCACAAAACCCAACGGATTATAACCAAGGAATTCGGCAAAAAACTATCTTAAAAAAATAAGTATAAAATATTAAAAAACATCGCAAGCGAATTATAGATTCTAAAAAATAAATTAACATTTATTTATATCACCCAATTTTTATTAATTAGGTAAGAGACCAGTCTTTAAACCTTAGGTTTCAAAACAGGTCAACAAATATTGATGTGAAAAACAAGAATTTTATGAAAACATAAATGAATGCATCCCCATGATGTCCTTATCTCATATATATTTTCCGTTTTTCATAGTTTCTTTGGTCCTAGGCTCCTTAGATCTATAACGAAAAATGGCCTTTTATGACCAAATTGACAGATTTAAATATACCCTATAAATAAATAATAAAATTTTTTTTCATATAAATATGCCTTGTAACTTGTATTTCTAATCACAAATAATGGAGATTAATTTTATCATTATATCAAGCTCTTACATCTGCATTTAGATAATACAAAATATTTGGCATCCAAACTCAAATATGACACGATATATTATCGGGTGTTAATGAAAATGTTACTTGAAGTTTGAATTTAACAGTTTAACGATTTGAATATGCAATTTAAACTTTTTTTTTCTAAAACTTTTTTAGGTTTAAAACTGACTAAGTATAATTAGGAAAAACGTTAAACGGATTTATTCTTTAAGATGAGGTTTCATCTCTGTAGTTAACTCATAACTCTCAAAAAATTGTTGATCTGTGTTATGAGTAAATAATCTTTTTTTAAACACCTCCCCCTACCCACTTCATATTGTAGAATTTTAAAACATTTTTCCTTTAAAGGAGCAGCTAAATCTATAGCAT
This sequence comes from Acutogordius australiensis, assembly GCA_030555515.1. NCBI lineage: Eukaryota > Metazoa > Nematomorpha > Gordioida > Gordea > Gordiidae > Acutogordius > Acutogordius australiensis. The sequence continues at coordinate 45,569,540 of CM060242.1, forward strand.
TGACTCTTCTAACTCCAGCATTTAGATTATACAGAATATTTAGCACTTCAGACTATACATGTAAAGGATTTTAAAATAAAAATTTTCATCTAAGTTTATCATTCATATTTTTCAAATTTAAATCTCATGTTTATTTTTTATCATAAATACTATGTTTACGGCTAGCATACAATATAGGGAAAAACGAATAAAAACCACCAAAATATTGTGACCTCATAAAATAGCCTAAAATATCTTAAAATTTCTTAAATTGTGATTTTGGTAAAAAATAATCATAAAGTTCAAAAAATAATAATAAATAAATATTATTATGATTTAGTTTAAAAAATTTATAAAAATATACCATGTGTAGACGCGGCATTTTCCTTAAAAACTGTCAATGGGTATAAGTTGGAATACGCATTAGTTGAGAGTGAACGATATTTTTGGAAATCAGCTCTTCTATTTTGAGACATGCTAGAATGGGTCATGTAGGGAACTAAAATTTGAAATTTTTCATAATCAAACATATATTTAGAATTACAATGATAGAGGTTGTAATTTTGAATAATTCTCCACGGCGCAACCTAATCAAAAGAATTATAAAATATCTCGGAGAGTTTATATTTAAAATTATCAGTTCTCGTGCAATTTTTTAATTTTAATAGCAAATTAGTATGGCTAAAAAAAGTATAGTCCTGTTTGTCAAACATAATAACACATTCTCATTTATCTATGATTTATAAATTTAATTTTAATATTTCTGTTTCTACCACAAAACGTTAATAAAAATTATTTAGAGTTATTCTCCACACACCCCTAATCCACAAAAAGCATTATACCAACCAGATACTTTTCAAACACCATATAACCAGATGAGATGCATGAAATTTAAGCCGGCACACTATTTTTTAGCTAAACACAAAGCTTAAAAATTTTCCATATGCTAGCCAATAAATATCGAGGTTCAATATTCTTATATAAGGTTAAAAAAACAACCCAAATTTTTAGCACTCAATTCTACATTTTTACATTATCTAACTAGATTATCGTTTAAAATATAATCTATTGGCAACAATAATCGATATTAGGGAACGTGCAAAGTGTGTTTTTATTTTCGTGAATTTTTCAAAATTTTGAAAAATTTTGTTTTGTAATAAAACGCATATTTTTAAAAAGTCGCTAAATTTAATATATGGACATAAAATGCTATTTCTAAAATAAAAAACTTTTATTTTAAAAATTTCAAAAAAAAAATAAATTTTTACAATTTTCAGAATTTTTAAAATTTTACGAAAATAAAAACTCACTTTGCACAGGCCCTTATTTAAACAATGTTTAAAGGTAGCTTACTATATCCTAGACCTTGCAAGAAAAGTCTAAACGCTTCCGCAACTTTATCCGGTCTCTCCTCCAACACCATACCTCCACAATTTGACACCTACATAAAATTGAAAGGTAAAGAAAACCAAAAATTATTTTTTCGCAAAAAAAAATTATAAAACAAAAAACCACGTAATAAAAATCATAAAATTTAAATATTATTAAATATTCGTGAGAGAGAGAGAGAAAAAGCCGATTAAATCTAGCTTGTTGGCAGCTTTTTTTTATATTATCCATTAAAATTAAAATAAAAAAGCGTCTTTGTGCGACGTTCGAACATAAGCCTCCTTAATGAGATGGTTTTTATATTGACCACTGGGCTATATGTCTCTCAAACTAAGGGTTCAAAAAAAATGGCTATTTAAAATAACCAAAAATATGACCTATACCTTTAGCCATGAAGATTCGTTAGGTTCAATGTTTGAAAACAGAGCTTCACTCTCCTCTACGTGGGGAGATTCACTTCCGACAACTATCATAATTGGCATACTGTAATAAAATTAAATGATAAAATAACTATGTTTAGAGGCTCTTTTTTAAATTATTTAAATATCTTTTTCCAAAGATTTAAAAATTCTTAATAAAAGTATTAAGATTGAGCTAAAAACAGTTTTTTCGATTCCTAGAGGAAACTTTACATAAGGTTAATATAGAATTTCATGGAATTAAGGTTATTTACATACTATAAATTTCCACTTTTTAATTTTTTTTTATTAATAAAAGCGTTTAAATTCTTTTTAAGGTTTATCAAAACAAAAAACAAATAGATTTTTGATAAATTTATAAAAACTAAATACAAACATGTTTAAAAACTGCAAAAAATAAATATTATATTACGTGAAATTTTTATTGCTCTTTTTGCCAGTAGAGGTTGCAGATCCAGGTGCTGCTTCTAATGTTTCAAGACTAATTTTTCGGGTTATACCCAAATCGGTGCGTCTAAAATGTTATAAAAATATTTACGAGGAACTTGTGGTTTATCAATAATACTAAATTTTTAAAAATAAAGGAGCCTTTAAATTAATATAACGTAAATCAAACTATGTCACGCAAAGTAAGATAAAACAACCAAAAAATTAAAGTCATAAATTTTGCATTATATATTAAAAATATTCGGGGAATTTTATTTATAATTTTTTTTTAATTCCTGACCTCATAACAAAAACAAGCCTACAAAAGTGGAACATATAATTACAGCAGTAGTGAGTTTCACTAAAATATATTATTTGAATTAAAAAAATAATATCGCAATTAACTCAATAAAAATAACAAACCTAAAAATTATGATTTTATACCTTTTTGTCTAATAAAAGAGTGCGGCGTCCGAGTCATTTTTTCAAAAAAATTTGAAATTATATAAATTATTTATTTGGTATTTTCAAGGTTAATAATTAACAAAATTTTGTGCCCTATATACTTGTTTAAGCTAGCTAGAAATGTAATACGTATAAAAAATTCACAAATAACCCTAAACAATTTTCACTCAAAATAAAATTCATTTAATAATTATATTTCCAAAATAGTAAATTGTATATTATAAAATATTTTGTCGTTATTTTATATTATCATTCCAAAAAAATAATTTAATTTAATTATAAAGAAGTGATTTTATATATTACTTGATGTAGCTTTCAATAAAAGCGGCCAAGTTTTGGTTATTAATGTGGTGCTGGAAATAATCACGAAAAGCGTTTATAAGATCCGAATTTTTGTCTGGGGTAATCTGTACATGAAGAGAAAGTTAACAAAGAAATTTATCAAAAAATGAAAATTCTGATTAAATTAAATATTATTTAATTAGAGAGCATTAAAATATAGTTTTGGCTCCAAGACAAAAAGGTATAAATCAGTTTTACTTCAAACGCTAGATCAATTATCGTCACAAGTTTTTTTTTATATTTTCGTTCCATCCAAACATTCAAATCAAAATATAATTTTTTTAATATTTAAAGTAAAAACATTTAGACCATATTTCTAAAGATTTAAAAAATAAATAATAAATGACAATACAACAAAAAAATCGTACTTGGTCAGGAAATTTAAGCCAAATGGTATTAAAACAAAAAAACCTAAAAAATAAAATTTTACATACAAATAACACTATAATATCAAATTTGAAAAAAAACTCATGAATAAATCCGTAACCATCAAAAAAATAAATTAAATTTAAAAAAAAATATTAGCTTTTTAAACTAAATTAAGTTTCATTTCTAGCATTTAAAAAACTAAAATATACTTTCCAATAAAATACGTTAGTATAAATACCACAAAAAAATTTATATATTAGTGTGATAAGAACATTAAAATAGGATTTACATTAGTACAACAGTAGGAAAAAAATTTAAAAAAAATATGCTCAGTCCCTTTATTTTCCAAAATACTTAAAAAAGTTTAACTTTCACCCATGCATCTAAAATTAATAAAATTATCTTTATTCTACAAAAAATAACATTAATAAAAAATAATATGAAACCAAAATAAAAACAATCAAATTAATAAAATGTTTTATTACCTTGCCAAAATGATGCCAAATTAGATATTCATGAGTGAAATGAGTTAAAGAGTTAGAATTTCTTCTCAAGTAAAAAGAATTGAGTTTTTGATAACCCCATTCGGTCCATCCGGCGGCCATACCATTAGCGTCAATTAGGTACAAAGCCTCAACTCTATCTGAGTGTCTAAGCTGAGCAATTAAAAATCAAAAAACGATTATTGACGGATTAACCCAAATTGAATGAAAAAGAATGTGAATAATGCAAATCCTTTTTTATGGACATGCAAAAATTAAAAAACAAAATCAAATGATTAGAAAAACCCAAAAAAATTTTAACTAAAAACATAAAAATTATATAAAATTATGTAAAAAATAATACTATTAATTCTTCCTAAACAATTATAAAAAGAAATTAAAAAAGGAAATACACAGATTTCAGTTTAAACACTTATAAATTATTTTTTATTTTTAAGATACGAAATAAACCTATAACATATGTTATATTGTATATAATAAATAGAAATAAGGTAAACACAAAAATAAATGTTTACTGCATATCGACAAAGTATATTGGCTCCAGCCCCAACTCCAAATCCGATGAAACTTTTCAATCTAATATAAATTGTGAAATAATACTATAACAGGCCCATTATAATTGGTGGGATTATAAAAAAAGCTAAGCTCGCCAATTTTATAATCTTGTTGGTGGTAAGAGAGAGAGAACAAAATAATATAAAATTAAGTGAGTACTTTTAGATAAAAATAATCCATTTATTAAACATATATGTGCAATAAATATACTCAAAATGTTTAACGACATCAGTAAGCATTTCAGCTAATCCATCCATGGTTGGGTAATTTATGCTGTAAAGATAAAGATTTGTAAAATATCAAATCAAAAAATAAATAATTATGTTTTAACCATAAAATTAGATTTATTTATCTTCAAAGTCAAAATTTATATCAAATCGAAAAAGCTTAAAGCTTTACATCACAGGTCAACCAATACAATTAAAAATTATAAACACATGAAAGAAGGCATCCCCAAGATAGCCTTATCTAATATAAATTATTCGTTGTTCTTAGATTCTCCCGCCTTCTGCTACCGTTCATAACGAAGAGTTTTTTTTGACCATATTGACAGATAATATACCCTTAATATAATAAAGATATCTTGTAACAATTTAATATCACAAATAATGGAAAATAACTTTTTTTAATACATAAAGCTCATTAGCACTTAGATTTGCAAAATATTTCGGCAAAACTTAAATACGACACAACATATTAACATTTTTTATTATTTGAAGTTTAAAATTAATAATATAATTGTCTTGAATGGGGAAAAAAATTCAGCTAATTTTTGTTTTTAAATTATTTTTGTTTTTTTTTAATTTTTTTTCAAAAATTTTAAATTTTTATAGCTGACTATTTGAGTTTTATTATAAAAAACGGTAAACAAATTAAAAAATCTCTAAGATGGCAAATTTTATCTCTGTAATTAACTCACAATTTTTAAAAATTTGTTTACATATGTAATTAATAAAAAAATAAGCCTAAGTTCTAGTTTTTTAGGCTAAATATAGTTGAACAATTCAACATAAACAAAATTACAACATGTATGAAACAAAATCAAATGCACATGCATGCGTTTAAAGTTGAGGTAAATCTTTACAAATGATTTTCTTGTATTATAAGATGAAATAATACATATCATGACTATAAATCGTTATATTAAAAAAAACGTTTATACAAAAACTTAAAAAAAAAATTTTAATTATTTTTTTAACTTTGAACGCATCATATAGCAGAACCATTTTTTTTTAAATTAAACTTGGAGTTTAGGGATTGCCAAATGGAACTAAAAAATCCAGACACCGACCCGCCAGGCCCGGCGCCCAAAGCTGAAGCACTGGCGCTCGTTTGCGCCGAATCGCGAGTTTTTAACGAATTCTTGCGTTGGGATTTGGTAATTTGCTGACCGCTATTACTGCTATCGAAGGATAGGGCAGGCGCCTTGAGTGCGCTTTTGGTTGCTGAGGCCGAGGAAGTAAAGGAACTTTTAATACCAAGACCCGTTTTATTGGGCTGTGCGATTGACGTTGTTTTTGGGAGATTCGTAGTGAAACCTAATGAAAATTTTAAACATATGGTTGATGAAATAACAAAATGTAGATTTAAATATTCTTATTTAATACTGTATTTTGGGCAACAACATATAACTTTGTTTCTTTTTTTATAATATAGAACATTCACAAAAAAAGAATTAAATAAAAAATTACAATAAGTTTGTATTTTGTAAGATTTTTTTTTCAGGAAATTATGTTTAATATTAGTTATATAAATTTGTACATGATTTAAGCAAAATATTTCAGAGTTGCAATAAATATCTTTTTTTTTCAAATATACAGTTAATAAACAATTTTATAAGTAAAAAGACTTCAAAGTACGGCTTTCTGAGCTAATAACCCTGGACAACAAAATTTGGACGACCCTAAGCAGCATTTATGGTAACTATGGTTTTTGGTCATTTTTGGCGCTGATCACAAATATGAAATCAGAATTTTAGCCAAGGTAGATTTTTAGTTATTCGGTGTCAAAGTTGAAATTTTTGAACTTTTGGGGTATTTTGGGCTTCTATGTCATAAAACCTACGGGTAGAAACAAAAGGTTAATATATTTAGATAACCAAAACATTGATTATTAACGTAAAGGGTTTAAATTTTTTTTAAATATTTATTATTTTTTTATTTTTGTATGATTAGTGGTTTTTTTTCGATCCTAAATAACTTGAAAGTAAATTGCTAAAAATTTATGTAATAACCTTTTTTAGATATGTTTTTTTATAAGGTATCTGAATATGCCAATAGATTTTTTTTAGAAATAGTAAAAGAAATTCTTTAAATTTTTTTCTGAACTCTGGACGTGATTTAAAATTTGGAGGCCAAAAAAAAAACAAACCCGGAATCGTTATCGCAAGAAAATTTTCTACAAAACCCTCAAAAAATCGTTTATGTTGTTTTTTTTGTTGTCCAGTGTAATTCAATGAAATTTTGTCAGCTTTTGAACGTTAGCAAAAAAAAATAAATTCCAATGAAGCATAATTATTATTTTTACTTAAAAGACGTGCAAATGGGTTTGATTTGGTAAGAAATTAAATAAAAAAATTTCACAAAAATCATTTATTTTGCATAAACTAAATTTGGCAACTTTCTAAAAAATGGCGGTTTTTTTTTCAAAATAAACTTTCAAAACAGAAAAAATAAATAAAACTCACTTTGCACGTGCCCTAAAGTAGAGCTCAAAAGTACAAACCTCTAATTCTGAGTTTGTATTCTAAAATAGCCATAATTTGGCAAAAAAAAACAAAACACAAAAAATATATATACTATAATTTCCATTTGTAATAACATATGAATATGCCAATTTTTGTAAAGAAAACCTATTTTGTCCTCGTCCACACAGTTTTGGCTTCGCATGTAGCATGAAAAGTATTGAAGTTCCAGTGGCATTTGGGTGAATCAGTTCTACCATCGACCTAAAAATTAAAAAATTTTTTTTTAAACCAAAATATATATTGGAAAGCGTGGTAAATAGCTTGTGTCTTTTAATTTTCTAAAAAAGTTATAATAATATAATAATGTTAATATCAATTTAAATATTTCAAATTGTAGGACATATTTATACTATATTGGAATAATGCCAAAGTATGCCTTAAAAACATTCCATCAACAAAATTATAAAAAAAATTCAATTTTAAAAGAGATATAAAAGTCAGATTTAAATAAATTATTACTTATTATTAAAGTGTACAGCTTAACAATAACAGCGATTAGAAAAGTGTACATCTTTTAATTTATTTACAAAATCGACTTTTGGAAATAACAAACATTTACAAATATATATTTTTAAAGGAGTAATAATATAAATAAATTATATAAAAACCAAATAATTATAGCATTTGCTGTTTAAATCATTTTCGCTTCAAAATATAAAGAAAATACCTAAATTTGCAAAAAAACAGCAAATTAATGAAGAATTCAAAAAAACTCAACGTAAATAGTATTCAAGAGACTGGGCAACTTATTTTTCTGAGGAGCATTAATATTTTGCATAATAAAAAAACGTTTTGATATCAGTAGCCATATCTATAGTAATCAATCATAATTTGCCTGTATTGGGACGTGTCTAAAAAAAAGTAGATATCGTTATGTATAGAAAATCTTAGAAGAACGAGATAGGTAAATTACAAAAAATGGAGATTATGAAATTATTTCCATTATTTTAGGACTAAATTTGTAATTTAATAATAAATTTATTTAAAAATTTTATCCAAAGTATATTGTATTTTTAATTTGTTAGGACACGAAATTAGATATAACCAAAACTTTGGTCAACCCAAATGTCCATTATGCACTATAGAATCAATTCCGATAAATTTAAGGGTCTATGTTAATCTATATATTGTCTATTATTTCAAATTAATAGTTTTATTTGGACTCAAATTGTTGTTGTTAAAATTAATTTAGTCGTCCTAGATTTATAAGGGCCTTGCTCTAAATAGCCTTAGAAAAACATAATTGGCATTTGTAAAAATTGGGCTATTTTTAAAAAGACTGAGCTGTCAATATTTTGTTTATAAATTGGGTATAACATTTAGTCTTATTATTCATCATTGAACGAATTCAGCCCGTTATAATCATATGAAAAATTGCCGGTTTAACCCTAAAACCTTGACCTTCTGTTATGTAATTATAATGTCAAAAATTCCACTTTTATTTCCTGGTGGTAAAACAAACCACTACGTTTCATAAAATAATTGACTTTTTACGTTTATTTTAGGTTTGTTGATAATCATAAAAAAAGAAAATCTGTTCAATCGTAATATTCTAAATAGGCCAAATATATTCTATTTTACTTATTTTTGTCAGATTTAACGTTGTTGAGGCTGTTTTATTTAAAAACTATTAAATAATAGAAAAAAATAAATTTTTACAAATTTTTTAAACTTATTATTTTTTCTAAAATCCTCTTAAATTTTTTTTTATACAATAAATTTAACAAGTTTTTTGAATTTTGCCGAGGATAAATATTTAGAATTATGTACATATTCTAATATTGTTCATCAAACTAAAAATGACTAGTAAAAGTTAACATATAAAAGCATGAAAATTTTAAGTTTTTATTTTTTACACCTTAAAATTTCAAAAAACCTGGCAAATTTTGGTTTTTATTTCATAAAAAGCTATGGGTACGTTAAAAAATGTTGGGGGAAATATATGTTATATAGTGATGTTTTATGTATAAAATGCAGTTTTAAATTTTCAAATTGGTTTTGTAGTGACCCAGAAAGTCGGCTTAGAAGATAGGAGTAAAATACTGAAAATTACCAATTTTTTGGTTCTGAGGTTCCCCTTTTCTTTCCAAAATTGGCAATATTTTAAATCAAATTAATAAAACTGTTTTAGGCTAACATACTTACCCCGTCTAACTTCTTATATATAAACAAATTTGGCACTTTTAAATATTTTAATATAGTACAGGGAGCAAATTTTTGACTAAAAATCAAAAAAAAAAATTTTTTTTTTTGAATTTTTTAAAAAGTCTAGTCGGTCCCATACTTTTGAGTTCACATATTAATAATGAATACTAAGGACTGTATTTCAGCATTTTTTTAAGAAATTAAAAAATACGTTTTTTTAGTTATATCAAACTGAATGTTCTTTACAAAATTGTAAAATTTTAAAAAAATAATTTTTAAATAATAAACACATGCAAGATAGCTCTTATTGTCCTCTTCAAAATAAAAAAAAAATTAAGTCTCTAGCAATAATACTTTTTGACTTATAACCTCCCAAAGTTGCATCAAATGTGAAAATTCACCTTGCAATTTTTTTTTCTTTTGCCCCTACCTCCGTCAAAAATCACTTCCGGTCAAAAAAAATTTCCAAATTATGAGATACCCTTAGATACTATCTTCATGCAAAATTTCAGTCAAATCAAAAGGGGTACCCCTCCCGGACTTGTTGGATTGAGGTGGAATTGACCATATACTATAATTTCCATTTGTAATAACATATGAATATGCCAATTTTTGTAAGGGCACGTACAAAGTGAGTTTTTATTTTCGTAAAATTTTGAAAATTCTAGAAATTTTGAAAATTTATTTTTTTTCAAAATTTTTTCAAAAATTTTTTATTTCAGAAAAAGCATTTTATGTACATATATTAAATTTGGCAACTTTTTAAAAATTTGCGTTTTATTACAAAATATTTTTTTTCAAAATTTTGAAAATTTTACGAAAATAAAAACAAACTTTGCACGTGCCCTAAAGAAAACCTATTTTGTCCTCGTCCACACCGTTGCTTCCATTAGTGGGGTATGAGGTTCCAGTGGCATTGGGTGAATCAGTTCCCATCGATCTAAATTAAAAATTTAAAAATATATAATGGAAAGCGTGGTAAATCTAGTGTCTTGTAATTATAAAAAGTCATAATAATATAAGCAAATCAATTTAAATATGTCTGTAGGACATTATATATATATTAATCAAAAAATACCCTTAAAAACATTCCATCAACAAAATTATAAAAAAAAATTAATTATAAAAGAGATATTAAATCAATAGAAATAAAGTTAATTAATATTCAAGTGTGCATCTTAACATATAACAGCATTAGAAAATTACATCTGTTAATTTATTGAAAAAAAGAAAATAATAAATATTTACAAATATATGATTTTTAAAGGAGTAATAAGCTAACTAAATTACATAAAAAACAAATAATTATAGATTTGCTGTTTAAAATGCCAAAATTTAAAGAAAATATAAGTGAAAATAAAAAAAATGAATGAATAATTCAAATAAACGCAAAATAAATACTCATCAAGAGAAAGGGCATTTTCTTCCTGGCCAGGAGCATCAATATGATAAACACAAAAACGTTTTGATATCAGTGCCATATCATCGTAATCAAAAAAGTTTTGGAATTGGGACGTGTCTAAATACACATCGTAAAAATTCAAAAAAAAATTAAAAAAAAAGTTATATTACAAAAAATTAGTAAATAAATTTTTTCGATATTTTGCCGGACTAATTGTATATTTAATAAAATAAATTTATTTTGATTTTATCCAAAAAATATATTGTATTTTTAATTTTTAACATGAAATTGAAACAACCGAAAACTTGGTCTAAAAATGTCCATTAGCCAAACTCTATCATTTTCGATAAATTTAAGGGTTATGTTAATCTATATATTGTTATTATTTCAAATTAATAGTTTTAATTGTCAATTTTTTGTTAAAATTAATTTATCGTCCTAATTTTTACTTAAATTTAGAAAAACACAATAGGTACAAACAAAAATTGGGCTATTTTTAGTTTTAGCTGTATTTGCAAATAAAATATTTTGGATAAATTTTGTATTACGATTCAATCCGATATCATGATATGTAAAAATGGCCGGTTTATTCCGATCTCCTTGAACCGTTACAGTTAGCGTAAAGCCATTGGCACATTCCACTTTTATTTCCTGGTGGTGTAAAACAAACAACAAAATAAAGTAAGGATTAATAATATAAATTGGTAAAAATTAGGTTCAAAAAAAAAGTATATATAAATATCGTATTTTTAAATAAAATCTAAATGCTAGAAAAAATAGAAAATATATTTGAACTCGAAATGTTATGAACCAAGGTCTAAATAAATCATATTTGCAAGGGAAATCAATTTAGTTGTGAAACGTCAATATTTCATCTTGTAGATCAGTCTTCTTTAATAGGATTTATCATTGGTGGAACCATCTAATGTTGCTTAATGGGGCTGGGCCGATCATATTTTAAAGTCTATCTCAGGTTCAATTATTATTTTAATTATCTCAAAAAAAAGGCAAAACCACACTAATCCAAACATTATTTTGGTATATTACCCATAACTTGAGAGTTTTTTAAAAAAATACTAATATTTTTCTTTTAATTTGCTTTAAGTGTTAAAATATAATGAAAAAACTAAAAACTTAAAAATCTTAATAACATTCCTTTTTAAGGAGTAAGCGTTCATTCAATTATGGAGAAATTTTTATATATTAAAATTTTTTTAAACATTAAATTTGGTTTTATTTTAAAAATATTTTCAAGCGGTATAAGTTTAATTGAGATCGAAGAAATACCAATCAGCCCTTCTCTTTATATTGATTGATAAATAGAAGTTGGAAAAATATTTAGTAAAATAGCTCCAATCAATAAGGTTTTTTAACAAACAATTTTTAATGTAAAACCCAGGATGATAAAATTTTACCAAATTTTAAAAAATTTTCTATATATTTTTTGAGATTAATGAAATCAGCACGTGTGCCCATATAAGGAAAGCTAACTTTAATACCTATAATAAAATAATATTTTTGTTTTGTTAAAATGCCATTTAATATGTTTGGACGGGTAATATTTTGGCGACATTCAAAAATTTAAATTATAAAACTAAGTTTTAGCTCATTTTTAATATATGAAAATTAAATTACATTTATTTTATTATTTTATGGGCGGTAACATAATTTACATATTATGTCATAATTTTAATTTAACCTAATTTGCAGGGCCATCGGACTTAAAAAATCATACATTGTCGATAAAGTCAGCAGTAATGTAAAATATTTTTTTAAACTATTCTAAATATTCACAAAACCTTTTTTGGTTTGTATATTTATTACAAATTAAAGATTAATTTTTATATAAGCTAGAGTAAAATTCAATTTTTAGTGTCATACCCCCTTAATTCTTTATTCTGATAAAACTTTCTAAGCTAAAATCAAAAAAAAGATTACAAACAAATGTTAAAAAATAATTTCCATATCTTTATAACGGCTAAATTGTTAAATTCAAAATTTAAGTTTTAAACCGGTATTCGGTTTACTTATAAATTTCCATTATTTTAGTATAAAAAACTATGTCACAGTTTAAAGAATAATAAGTTTATATTTTTTATTCTAATGGATCTCAAGGTCGATCGCGCGAAATCAGTCAATTTTGCCAAACTTGACCATTATTTCGATATGAGTAGGGGAATAACTCAGTTTAAATGATGCTTCAAAAAAACTAGAAAAGGGTAAATATAGGGCCATCTCGTGGATAATTTTACCGCACTTTGGAATACCTTGACGAGAATTTATAAATTTCAATTACAAAACTCAATCCCAACTGTCTGTTATTTTCAAAAAGACGATAGTACTGATAAGAAGGCTGGCTAACAACAACTTTCAAAAGTTTTGGGACAACTGCGCTGTAATGGTCCCCTATATGGAGATAATAGGAGTGCATTAGTATTATACTTGGCCAGAATATAAAAAAGCACAACAAGTTAGCCAGGCAGAGCCGTTGAAAGAGAATTTAGTAGCCAGGGATTAGGTTAAAAAAGGTTGGAGGAAAGAAAAAAAATCAATATTCAAATGGTTAGGATCGTGACAATTTTGATATGGTGTCCTCGTGGGTTTATTATTTCAAAATAGGACAAAAAAAATTTGTGGAGCTAATGTATAATTTCAAAGCAAGGTCTAAATATACCTTGTATATTCTATAAACACCCAAGGAAGAACGCAATTGCCCTAAATATATTGGACTTGATAGATCCGTAAAAAATTAAACTAGTTTGAATAATTAGGGCAGCAACAGCCCTATAATAGTTAAATACATATAAGACTATAATTCATAATGGGATTCCAAAGAGGAAATAGACTAATTAAATAAATAAAATGGGAAATTGGATTAGGTTATAACCTCCATAATTATGTGGTTAAATGTATAAAACCGATTAAGAATACAGTAAAAAACCTACATTTTTTGTTAATTCTCCCAATATCTACATATAGGAATAACTGGCGGTGTTTCACTATAAACCTCAAAGAGTCTTTTAATATTGCCGCCATGCAAGATCATAATTTCAACAATAATCAGCAAACTAGGCTAGGAAATACAATGTGGGCTTTCAGAAAAGTCAGTAAGCCTAAATAATACTACTAATCAGGCTTAGGGTCGCTTTAGGCAAGTTAGTATGTCAAAATAGTTAAAATTTTCCAAATAATATACGAATCTTGTGTAGCAACATACATACAAATAATTGCCTTTAATAACATTTTATTATAAATTTTCGAAGGGGGCACGTTCAAAACTATATTTTAAATATTTTGAAATCTAATTTTTGCATATTTGTTTCTTAACGTTGTCAGATAAAATAAACACATTGAGTTGGATTTTCAATTTAGTAAAGTGAAGTGAAGTCCTAATTTATATTGTATTATTCATTTCCAAATTATCATTAATTGTATATCAATAAATATAATTGTCATACATACTTTTAAACTAAAAAACAAAAAAACGCACAAAATACCTGCGCATCAGGTGAAGGATTCTCAGTGTTATTGGTTAATTTATTGTGAATCAGAGAGGAGAGGCGACGATCTTTTCGCAGAAGCGAAACATTAGCCGGATCTTTAATGGTTACGCCCGTTAGGATATGTTCCGGACTAAGTTCCGTTTCGGAAAAGATGCTATTTTTACCGTTTCCGGAAGCTACGGAAGATGAGATTTGGGAGAGAGGATCATCCTCATTCATAATATTGTCACGACTCGTAGATTGAAGGGATGCCCCATTGACCATGATTGGAATTCGTCGGTCTTCCGCCGTAGTGAGAACAGGTGATTCAGCGTTAGTGTGAGTCGTCGTGGTCATACTCGTACTAATTTTTGAAACTAATCCTGATCTCGAATTAAAACTCAAACCGGTCAAAGTAGTTGGAGGTGACGGTGAAATAGGGTAATCGCTAAATTTTAATAATGAGAAAAATAGGATTTATATTTAATTTTTAAAAATAATACATTACAACTGTATACAATAAAAGTTTTAATTACATTATTCTATAATATTAAACTCTCTATTATATAAAATGTTAGCTTCAAATAAGCAAACAAATTAAAATTATTTAAGGTAATATTTGGCGAATAAAGAGTAAAAATTGTAATCCAGATTATAGCAGGTAAGATATATAAAATTGGCGCCATCTAGGTGGTCCATATATCATTTTGAAACCCTAATTTTTTGAATACGCAGCCAGAAAAGATATATTTTTAACGTAACACTGGTAGCTCATCAAATCAATTGGAAAAACAAACTTTTGATCTGCCATCATAGCATGTGGCTAATATCACATAACTTTTTTGGTTATAACGTTGGAATAAGAGGCATGTAATACGATAAAATTATGGAATGGAAAGTGAGCGCTGAATTACAAAAAAAATTGTATCAGTCAAGGTTAAAAAACTGCCGAATTAGAGGATGGTTTAAAAACAACACACAAACAATTTTTTGAATCCCATTTATGGCAAATTCCGTTTTTTTGTCAAAGGGGCTGCCGAGAGATGCTTGATAAAGGCTTTACACAAAATCTTCTTCATTACAACAATTCTTAAAAAATAGATTTGGGAATGGGACTTAAAGCAAAAGTTTTTATTAAGATTTACTTTACATGTGCTTTTTAACAGAAAATATGGGCATAAATAGGGTAGAACATAATATTTAAAAAAGTTTCTTGCGGATACACAGTATGACAAAAATCAATTTTACTTTTTCAAAAAAAAAAAAATTGTTGAGGTAATAGGGTCAATTATGGTTATTAGAATTAATTACTACCTTAGGTCCAAATTTACAATATTATGTTCGCAAGAAAAAGTGGCTCTAATGGCTTAAAGTTTCAAAATGTCAAGAATTCTAACCAGACTTGGAGAAGCTTTCTCAAATATTTAGTGCATAAGAGAACAAATTATGGTGTGTCAAATGTTTTAACAACCTAATGAGCAATGCTATAAAAAGGGGTTAACAGGTAATTTAGTTGGGGTAGGAACTAAGTACTAGTTTCCAAACGGTCTACTATCTTAAAGTAATTAATACCGAGTAAAAATATGTTTATTTCAAATTATGTGCCGTTTAAAAATAGCCTTGGGCCATATGAATAGCAATGTATGTCGATATATTTTTGTCAACTTGGTTATGTGTTAAAGGGCACGAGCAGTGAGTATTTTTCGTAAAATTTTTAAAATTTTACAATTTATTTTGTAATTACTGACAAATCTTTTAAAAGTTGTTATATTTAGTTTCTACACTAAAAATGCTATTGCAAGAAAATTTTTTAAAAGTTTTACAAAAAATAAAATTATATAGAATTTTCAAAATTTTACGAAAATGAAAATTTACATTGCACTTGGCCTAACAAAAAAATTTTCAAAGTTGCAAAAAAAATTACAGGACTCTTAATTCAATAATAATGAAGCTTCAAGATTTTGAAATAAAAATTCTAGGCATTCAGCTGTTAATGAGTTTAGTAGGCTTACTCAATATACGTACTCCTTAATTAAAAAACACCTGTTATAAAGCGGCAAGGGCGTAGCAAGTTGTAAAGCTTGGGGGGGAGGGGGGGGGGGGGGTTTAAAAAAAATTTTCCAAATATTAATGGATTTTCAAATGTAATTTAATTTTATATTTAATTGGTATTTAGTTTGGGGGGGGGGGGGGGGGAGAGATATGCACTAAAAATTTTTAATTTGGGTGGGGATATGGCATGCTTGGAGGGGGTTTCATCCCCAAACCCCCCCTCTCCTACGCCAATGTATAGCGGTTTCCTCCGGACTTTTTTACCTTTAGGGTCGACCTTACCTGTCAAAGCTTTGCCTCTTCAAACACTACAGTAGGCCCCGAAGCAGTAAAAATTTAACAATGGCCGGTGACTAAAGTTTTATGGCGTGGTGAACAAAAATAAAAATGAAAGGCTTGCGCTTTCGTTGACGGTCATCCATATATATAAGCTCTTGGTCTAAGTTAAGTGCCTAGTACACGACAGGGCTAAAAGAGGCTATGCCCTGATGGATTTGCCGTCTCTTTTGAGAAATGTAGAGCGAGGGGGCATTGTTTTAGCAGGTGAATGACTCTGGCCTTTTTTGCCAGAGTTGTAAAGCTTGCATGCTATAATATTCCGGAGAGTGCGGCGTCATTTCGATAGTAGTATTGGCGGAGAGTAGCGCTTAATCCTTTTGACCCTAAGGGTTATGAACGTCGCCGCATACCAATTTGAATGCTCCTCACCCAAAAAAACCAGGCTCAATATTGCAAAACTTTAAGTGTAGAAATTCACGTGTTGAAAAAACATTTTAGAATTAAAAGTTACATAATTATAATTTATAATAAACAAAGTAAAAATTTTCAATGTTGATCGTGATACAAACAGGGGAAACACATGTTTGACATTTAATTAATGGGAAAAAGATAAAATATATGTATAAGGGTTACTTAAATAAAAGGAAGTTTTTTTAAAAACATAGGAAAACCTCAAATCCATCCCAAAAACAGTGCTTTCATAAAAGTAATTTTAATCTTACAAAGAAAAAGCTGAAACAAAATAATACACAAATCTCAAAAGAAATTTGAAAAAGAAAAAAATTTGTCAAAAACATTGTAAAATCTTCCAAAATCGTTTTGATAGGATTGCAAAAAAAATCCACAGTTAAACAGAGGAAAAAAATGCATTAAATTTGGCACATAGATATAATTGTCTGCAAAGTCTAAAAATTCAAGTTTAAAAGAAGAAACGATAAACAAAGTAGGCTGATAAATATATTAAGAGTGAAGTTTGTTCAAAAAAAATGTTGTGGAGAGCCAGAATAGAAGAGAAAAAAATGTTAGAATTTGGCTGTTAAAGAAGACATATGGGATATGCTGGAATCATGATTGTTATGATAGAATTTTTTTAAAAAATGTTTTTTTATAAAAATGATTATAAATGTCATTATTATGTTTATTGAGAAATGTTTATGTGTCCAGCCATTCAATAAAGAAGAGTGATTTTTGACAAATAGAATGTTTCTTGCAAACAACAAATCTAAGAGGCTATTTTAAATCCTATACATGGCAAAAATATAGATATATACTATGGTAAAATATAAATAAGGTAAAAAATTTAACATACAATCTTTAACCATTGTAATGCAAATTACAAAGGTTTCTTTCAATCAATATAAATTTATTATAACAAATTCAATAAATTAATTGAGATGACCCTTTTTATATAATAATATCTAACTTTTATAAAAATAATGAAAAATGTTAGTTAGGACCATTTAAAGTCCTTTTTTTTAATATTGAAATTAATATGTGGTTGAGTTCATGCTAAGGTCAGCACAATTAAGCATGTCTTTCTGCCAATACCGTTAGATTAATTATAATGATGCCAAACCATTTAGTGTAGGCTTTATAAGTCATAAAATACTAGATTAGATAAATATTGAAGGCAAAAAGAAATATTTTCTTAAAATATTACTTAAAATTTGTTAACTGATAAAGAAACTAATTAATAAACTCTATCCAAACTGTGTATTTAAGTTTTCTTTTATATATATAAAAAAGTTGCCTCTTTATTCCTAACCACACAATGTATAATCAAATGCAAATAAAGGTGAAAATTTGAAAAATATTAACTAAATAAAGTATTAAATTATATTTAATAACAAACAAAAATTACCTAAAACACCCTAACTTCAACTCAGTTCCTTGAATAACATTGACTGGAGCAAATTTAACAGTTTTCATTAAAACAAAATTTAATTATAAAAGCTTATCACTTATGTCAATTATAAAAAAACTTTACACAATCAAAAGCCTAATAAACATATTTCAATTCATGGTCCCCTGCCAAAAACAATAATAGAAATTAAATAAGAAAGTGCCATTTTTTTATGGTTGATATCGAGCAGATGTGCTTTACACAAAAATAAGGCAAACAAAAATTGACATAATAAAGTAAAGTATCTGAAAAATAATTCATCAAATTTATTCCAATAGAAAAATGGCAAATTATTGTAAATACAAAAATGAAGTTATGATATATATAAGCGGTTACTAAAGTGTGATATATCAGTAGAACAATGGTATTGATTGATTTTCACCCTTAGTTTGAATTAAAAGTTCAAGCGTTCATATGTAAAAACATGCCTTATTTAGTTTTACTTATTTTAAATAAGGCTGCGGATAAAACAGTTCAAAAAAATTAACACATTCACAAATATTAGCCCGGTTAAAATTAGTGGTTAATATTTAATGGGGCATATTCTAAAACGGTTATGTTATTTTATAAATTAGGCTCTTTTACCTTGCCTAAGGTAAAATTCCTGTAACGCAAATAATACAGTAAAATTTTACGGACTCTGACTTAAAAAATTTTAAGTAAAAAAGATATTAAATTTTTATTATTTTAAAGAAAATGCGTGCTTTTAAATTATAGACTAATATAAGTTATCATTAATGACTATAGCAAATTTTATTTGACAAAGTAAAAAAAAATACAAAATATTAAAATAATATATTTTTAGATTACAATATAAAAATTATATCAATAAAAAATATCATTATTATTGATTAAATTGTTTTTAGGTCGAGTAAATCATTTTTTAAAAAATTTTGTAAATGATTTATTTTGGACATCACTTATTCACCTTATAAACTAAATATTTTACAAAGAAAAAAATATAAATTTCTATCTTTTATATAAAATCCAAACAGGCACGTAGGCAAAACTTTTTCTAAAGGGGGGCAAGGAATTTTAGGAAAAATTAATGAAATACATTGTTGCTTAATGATCTTCATATGACTAGCATAAAATATTTATTTAATCATAATTAAATTAATGTATGACAAAAATTTAAGAAAATTTTATAAGAAAATAAAAATATTTAAGAAATTGATATTCTTCTAGGATCTATTGAAAACCACTTTAAGGTTCGATCTATTAATTCAGTGTTATTTATTATTTCTTTAAAAGTATATAAAAGTGAAATGCATTGTATTAGAATACCTGCTGTTGAATTTTGGTGTTTATATCTGTCTAGATAAGACGTGATGATGTGTTTATGATTTGATGCGTATGTTTCTTTGTTTATAATAAAGATTGATTTGTATTGGTTTTCTACTGTATAATCTACTAGGGTTAGGCATTCCCTACCCTAGCCTCATCTAGAAGGACACAACCATACTTACAGGAATAATCCTAGCCCTTACCCCTTAATGGCCATTTTAACATTGGTGCGTGGGTTCAGATCCCACTTCTGACACCAATGTTAGAATGGCTAATAGTGGTAAGGGCTAGGATTATTCCTGTAAGTATGGTTGTGTCCTTCTAGATGAGGCTAGGGTTAGGGAATGCCTAACCCTAGTAGATTATACAGTAGAAAACCAATACAAATCAATCTTTATTATAAACAAAGAAACATACGCATCAAATCATAATCACAATATCAAACAGCTTAACAAAGCAATTAAGATTTAATTGCTGTTTCGATATTAAATTGGCCTATAGTTATAGTTAATATAGCAGTTGTTTTAATTAAATAATTTTATTATATATATTTAATTGAAAAATCAATTTTTAATTTATATCAACCAAAAGATACATAAATATCAATTATAAAATAAATTATAATATTAAAATATACTTTTTTTAGAAGGCTCATTTTCTCTGGTTTTTTTGTCGAAATAGTCAAAAACTTTGTTCTGTTTACTGGTATTCATAAATTTAAAAAATCAGATGAAAAAACATCAGTTTTAAATTAAATTTAAAAATTATTTTAAATATGGGGTAACCTATTAACAAATAATCAAAATTTTCATATTAGATTATGCTTAAGATATTTTTTAACTCTAGGGGCATAAATTCAGTAGTAAAATAATTTAATTATTATAACAAAAAGTATATTACTATTTTATATTTTTAATAGATAAAACATTTACAATTATGAAACATAATTATTAAGTTGTATATTACATGTTTATTTTATTATGACAAAAACACGTAATAGTACTTAAAGACAAAAAGCTAAATTTTGATATTATAATTGTACAGTATATTTTATAAAGCCGCAAAATTGCCAAAAAATAATAAATATACCAGCATATATTCCAATTTCTGTTTAATAAATAAAAATTAGCGTTAAATTGCACAAAAAAAAATTAAAAAGCTATTTCTAAAAGGGGGCGGTCCCCCTTTGCCCCCCCCCCCCCCCCTCAATACGTCCCTGAATACAAACAATTATTTAATTTCGAAAAAATTTTTAAATAAGGTTGCAAATATTTATGTTTGAATTCAAATTTGGTCATAAAATGGTTTTTTACATTAAATTTTACCATTGCCCATGCAGACCTCAATTTAAGTTTTATGTTAAATTAAAATCAAATTTTGTTATTAGACTTAGACTGAATTTTAATCACTAGTTTGTTTTTTACATATATACGAAAAAAAGTCACATGGCCAATTATAAATATTAGATTTTAGGATATTCTAAATAAATAAATTCTTGGAGTCCGTATAGACCCCAAAGTGCTAATCACGGATCAATTTTTTTTACAAATTTTTTAATTCTAATATTCGTATCAGTCGTCTAACCTATTACCCATATTTTAACAGCATTGATAAACGGTTGTAGGTTTATGGTTGTACAAAGCATTTTTTTTTAAATCAAAACTTACTGTATTTTCTGAACCTTTTAATTTTTTAATACTATAAAATTTTAGTTATGTTATTGTTGTTTATTGCCACACTCGTTGGAATTTGGTAAGATTTTGATGGTAGCTAGAGATGGATTGGTCCAAAGAGGAGAGATAGGAGGCCCTCGGTTGGGACATATGAGCCATTGTTGTATATCGTCAGATGCTGATTTGCAGTCGTAGCAGATATTATTTAAAGATGGGTTCTAGTGTTCTGAATTTTGCAAGTAGATGGTAGTGCCAAGACCGGAGTTAAGCCGGGGGAGAACGAATGTTCGTCGGAGTAAATTATATAAAGGGGATATGAAAGGGAGTCGGCCGTTTAAAACGATGTTGAACGGATAGTTAGCTATGAAGAGTTATGTAAAGATTAATTGCAACATGTGTATGTGTATAATTAACATATCGTGTTTCTATCCACGATGGGCTGCGGCTAGAGTTTGGACGCATTTGGATAACATTGGCTTAATAATATTTTGTTAGGCATATACTAAAACGACCCAAAACCTAAATTCTCATTTATTGAGTTTACGCAAATTTTTTTATTTAAAAAATATTTACAATTGAACTAAATATTAGCCGCAACTAATGCGGTGAAATGTAATCTACAGTAAGGTCTATACGGACTTCAATTTTTAACCTCTAACACTTTAAAAGTTTAAACGTTAAAAGTTTAAATATTTTTTTATTTTTATAAAAATACGTGTCCTTGAATTATTCACTAAAACAAGTTTTCATTAATGTATTTGTTAACATTAGAGTCAAAAAATTTGAAAAAAAAATTTACATCTTTGTATTACATTAAATAATTTTCGGCAATAAGCTAAATGTAACAATTTAACAAATCGTATTTTTAGGTCGAGTACAAATTCATGATAAATAAATCTATAAATAAAAAATTATTTTTGGCTAATTTACCATAACTCGGTCTTTTAAAAGAAAAAAAATACACCATTATTATACATTACACATATTTTACACTTAATATGTGGAACTATTAAAAAAGGTAATTTTAATTTTTAATAATCTACATGTGGGTCCGTACGGAACATTGAAATTTCTATATTTTAAACAAGTTTTGTCATATAAATTTGATTTTTAAATATTAGCAGGTTGTTATACGAAAAAAATCAATTAAATAAATGTATAAAATCCATACATGTGAGATAGTTAAAGGTTAGGGTAGGAAACAGTTAGATTAGGGTTATCTTAACGATTGGGTGATGTTAAATTGCAATTAGGATAAAATTAGGGTTAAGTTACTTAGAGTTTTAAAGGGGTCTCATTAGAATTAGGGAGGGTATAGGGTGAGGTTACCATAGTGTTAGAATGAAAATGGTTTAGTGTAAGAGTGTTTTTAGCATTAGTTAGTGAGGTTAGCAAAACGGTAATGTTGGGTTAATTAAGGGTTAGGTTAACGATTATGATAATTATGCTTATTTTTGCTTGGCTTACCATTCAAACTATTTTCGTACCTATTTGTCAAAAATGTCATTGCCGAGCGTAACTTCTTTTGGCTCCATTAGCCAAGTTTAGATCAGGTTTTTTAGTTTTTTACAGTAATACAAATATTAAATTTGAAGCTGTATTTTTTGTTCAAGTGTTTTTAACATTACGCGCAACAAAATGTTGAGAGACCAGCCAACTACGGAGATCAATTTTTTATTAATCAAAATTAATTAGTCAGCTATAAATTAAAATTTTTAAAATGCCAATAAAAAAAAATTCTCAAACAAAAATTAAATTGAGTTGTTTTGCCTATTAACAACAGCTAAACTGTTAAATTCAAACTCTAAATATAACTTCTATCATATACCTATAACACTGGACAACAAAAAAAACAACATGAAAAATTTTCATAAAATTTTGTAGAATTGATAACAATCCCAAGTATAGTTTTAATTCCTTCATTTTTTTAAACCGTGTCCAAAGTTCAAAAATCACATTTATTATTTCCCAAAAAAAATCTATTGGCATGTAGATTCCTTATAAAAAATATATCTAAAAAAGGTTATAGCCTAAAACTATTAGCACTATTTTGAAGTTTAAAATCAAAAAACAGTTATGACACCACTAAATTTTTAAAATTAAAAAAATAAAAAAAAAATTAATTATTGTAAAATAACAACGCCTTTCGTTAATAATGAATGCCCGTAATCTAAATACATTTTTAAATTTTTTACTAGCTATATGTTTTATAATATAGAAGCCCAAAATACCCCAAAAAATGAAATACTTAGACACCGAATAGGTAGCTAAAATTCTGAATTAGTAATTTGCAAAACTTGAGAAAAACGATAGTTTCCATAAATGATTCATATGGTTGTCCAAATTTCATTGTTCAGTGTAATATATCGCGTTTAAGTTTTGACGCGAAATATTTTGTATTATCTTAATGTTGATGTAAGAGCTTGATATATTAAAAATTTATTACTAATTATTTGATATAAATATAAGTTACAAGGGATTTTTATATAAAACAATGGCTCTAAAATTTTTTCAAGGCTCGATCTGTCAATTCGGTCAAAAAAGGCCATTTTTGATGATATAGTGAGCCAAGGCTAGAAGTAATTAAAACGAAATATATATATGAGGTAAGTCCGTAGTGCATATAATTATTATGTTTTCATTCACGGTTGTGCTATTGATAGTTGTTGACCTGTGTTATTATAACATTAAACGTACATTCAGCCATAATCTTGCACTAAGCGTTTAAACATCACGTGATAATCATTTGAATATGTACTAAATCATTACATAAAGACATCAATCATCAGTACCGGAAAATATATGTAACAGTTTTTTTACCTAACCCTAATATAATAGATAAAATACGGGATTCTATATAAATAGGCTTTTTAATGAATTTTGATATGAGTTGATAAAATTTTAAAAAATTTAAAATGAATATACAGATAGATAGCTGCGTTATCTGTTCCATACATTACTATTTTGTAGAAATAACTTGTTGTGTCTTACCCTCGAGTTAGGCAACTCTGAGCCTGGTTAGATATTGGATGCGCGACCACTCAAAGCCATATTCCTTGCGAGCCTAGACCTAAAAATTAGGTCTTTGGTGTTAATTTCTTTTATTTGTAAAGAATTGGTATATAAACGATAGGGGAGACCGGGGCAATTATGCTATTGGGGCAATTATAACTTTTGATGTTTTAAAAAGTTTGGTAATTGGTATGATAATAGTGATATATTATAAATAAAATATATGTTTTAAAACCCTTATCAGCAAATTTTTATATCCCAATGATCAAAACTTTTTGAGTTATATAGTAAAACGTATATTTGATGCCCAAAAGTTACAAAAAAAATTCTTGATTTTTTTTGGATAAAATTTTTTAAACTTGATTATTTTACATAAGATTTACGGAATTATCTAATGAAGTATTAAGTCATTGAATTATGTAAAAATAATTATTATATCACGTGTTTAATTATATTCTTTAACCCCTCAAAGTTGGTGACTAACCTTGGGGCAAAAATGAGTCAAAAATTGTGGGGTAGTTTTGACTCAATTTTAATAAGAAAAAATTTATGGTTATGATCTAATTCATTTTTTTTATAATAAAATATTAATATTACTTAATAATTTATCATTTTAGATAGGAAATTTCCGATATTTTTGCGCAATAACGATTAAAACCATTTTAGCTTACAATTCAAAAAAAACCTTAAATCCTTAAAAATTATCGTTTTTTATACAACTCTTTCGTCTTTTATTGAAATCTTATATAAAATTAAGTAATATATTAGGTTATTAAAATGTTTCTAAGTGCTAATGCATTTTTTCAGAATTACCCTACGCTGATCATAATTACCCCAGCGTGGGGTAATTATGTTTTTTTAAATAAATTTTTTTTAGATAATCCTAGAAAAATAAACATTATATATATTAAAGAACTAAGTTAGAGCTATCGAAAACTAAAATTTTTTTTTCAAAAAACCCTGTAGTTTTTTTGCAATCTGGGCTTGACTTTTATGTGTCACAATTGCCCCGGTCTCCCCTACTGCTTTCGAGCCGTCTG
This sequence comes from Acutogordius australiensis, assembly GCA_030555515.1. Taxonomy (NCBI): domain Eukaryota; kingdom Metazoa; phylum Nematomorpha; class Gordioida; order Gordea; family Gordiidae; genus Acutogordius; species Acutogordius australiensis. Next base: position 45,595,008 of record CM060242.1, read on the forward strand.
ACCTAGTTATCCAGGGGTATGCGAAATAATTTACTCTAAGATCTATTTGCGCCCATAATTATGTCTTAGGATGTTAAAATAAGCATTATATAACTTAAAAATTCACCTTTATGGTGATTAATTAAATTATTTTGATAATATTTATTAAAATCATATATAAGCATGTTAATCAAATTAATTTAGTCTGAATTAAAATATTTAGGTATAGATCTCTCTTAATTTGTAGAAATAAAAAAGGTAGAGGAAAAGAATTTAATGCTCATTATTAGATTATTGTCAACAGAATTCGGGTAATTACGGCGAATTTGCTATTAATCCTATGTCTATCGAAGATTCAAGAATTCATTGGATATATATTGATTTAAATGCTATAATAAGTTTTACAAGCCATCATTAATTTCTCACGTTTGTTTACGTGTATTCTCTTTAGCTCCTAGTGTAGCAAAACGCTAAAAAGGTTGTCTAGAGGGGTATGCCGTCTCCCTTTCACACTCACTCTAGAGATATGTAAGTCCAGGGACGCGCTGAATTATTTCTCTGGCCCTGCAATTTTTGAATAGTGGAGAGGCGCACCTAATAGTAAATATGGACGTCGCCACATAGCAATTACACAATGCATTAAAGATATCATGTATAATGCATTCAAAGGTGTTTAAGCTAATTTTTAATATTTCTTTTGCCCAATATTATTAACCCTCAACGGACCTACCCGGACCTGAAAAGTAAATAGGGTAGGCAGTTTTCATTCAAATTAAAAATTAAAAACTTTAATGTTAAGAAAAATTCGACGTTTTAATACCAAGAATATTACATCTAACACAAATCACGTTGTGTTTCTTATAATTTATCAATTTTAAACCAGCGATTTTCTCAACAATAATTAATTACATTTTCTCTGATTTTAACACCTACTTTAATTAATTATGTTTCCAAATATAGCGAGCGGATGGGCCCAAATATTAAAATGATCGGTCGAATTTCAAGGCCGGTGCTGTAGGTAACAAGCCAGGTTGAACCCAAACTTTGTTTGCGGACGGACGGTGGCTAGCAAACTGGGTTTTCTCTAGCGAAACAGTGAATAACATTATTATGTTTTAAATAAAAATGAAACGATATATACGTTCGTTTTAATTAAAAATCCTTTTGTCTTTTAATATTGAAATTTGACAAATTTTGATCGAGAGTTGACCTAAATTCCTATTTGTTTGTAAAAAATCATATGAATTTCCTGAGTCACTCACGAAATGCACAATGGCATCAATCAAATTAACAATCCAGAATTATTCGATTGCTCAATATATAAATCAGTTTAATTAGTTAAGATGAATAATTTAAGGTTGTGAGATAATAGCTCAAAAATTATATAAGATGACTACAAAAACCCGAGTTTTAATTGTCATCCCAAATTCTGAAAATTATATTTAACCCTAACTCCTTCATTTTCATAGTTTTTAATTGGTTTTTACTTTATTTTTTATGTAAGTTTGAATTTAACAAAAAAATTCATTGTATAAAAGATTCAATGGCCAACCGAAACATTTTAGATAACGACGTTATTACCTTTTCCGTAACTAATACCACTAGGGACAGGCGGCTATTCGTGCCGCTCTACGCACTTCAAATGACGCTGATCCTATGCATGAATTCGGCTTTCATCTGGAACATATACAGGGACAAAGTGAATATGCTAGCTAATCGAATGTTGGGCAGAAACAAATTATTTTCGTCTCCTAAATACCCCCACAACAACAAATATTCCTCTGTCAAATCGCGGAAGAATCGAAATCAAAGTGTATTTTGATAAAAATATTTTGTTCAAAACTTTAGATTCATATTACTCCCCAGATCGAAATAATAGGGTCCTAACTTCTTGAATTAGAGAAAAGCTATTGTTGACGAGATAAATAGTAAGATTTGCTGGCAAGCCGACCTTGATTTTCAGCCCACTCCCATTAATCGTATTGGTTAGGGCTTGCTAAAAAAACCACTCAGAAATTTTGGATTGGTTGCAGATGTATACTTATTTCTCGTTTAAAATAAATTTTTCCAAACCCTGTTACTTACAGAGATTGCCACTGGAGCCGATTTTGCTTATAACGTGAGCGCTAGGGATTTGATACTTTGTTTTTGTTTATATAGCGACAAAATTTTAGCAATAAATCTGGCCGCGTTGGACCATTTTTTGGGAGATATTGCTGTTAATCTTAAATAATGCGTCTGGGAGGGCGGATTATATGACACGAGTTTAATTTCCAATACATAAAGTTAGAAGTGGGGAAGCGTGCGAGCAAATCTTACCATTTGTTTAGCCCTAACGATTTAAAAGCCTAACGTCTATGACATACTAGGAAAAAATATGTGGTGAAATCTAAATTTTATTATTCCAAAGTTTTCAGTGATTTCGGTGTCAAAGTTGAGATTTTTCAATTTTTGGGGTATTTGGGGCTTTTATATAAATCTATGGGAAACAAAAGTTTGAAAATATATTTAGATAACAAAAACATTCATTATTAACGTAAAGAGTTTAAATTTTTGTGTAATATTTAATTTTTTTTATTTTCTCATATTTGTAAAATTAGTGGTTTTTGTCATTTTTTTGATCCTAAATAACCTGAAAGTAGATTGTTAAAAATTTATGTAATAACCTTTTTTAGATACTTTTTTTTATAAGGAATCTGAATGTGGCAATAGATTTTTTGTAGAATTAATAGTAAAAAAAATTTTTTAAATTTTTTCTGAACTTTGGACAGGGTTTAAAAAGAGGCCATAGAAAAATAACTAAACCCGAGATTGTTTTCGCAAGAAAATTCTCTACAAAACTCTCAAAAAATTGTTCATGTTGTTTTTTTTGTTGTCCAGTGTAATTTAATATAATTATTCACTAACACAATTTTGTAATTATTAAGTTTTTTTATTAAAAAATTTATTGCTATGTAAATTTCTTTAGATAATGAGTTTTTATCAATATAACTTATTTTTAAAAGAGGCACTAATTTGTTTTTACCTATAAAAAAGAATAATCAAATTTATAAAAGGAATTTAAAGATTCTAAATAAATATTATCGGTAAAAAATCTAATATTAAAAGAATCAAAAAATAAATTATTAATATTAAACAAATACTTTTTAATTTATCATTAATTTTTAGATTGTTCTCAAACTTAAAAGAAAATAAATAAAAATCAGAAAAATCTTTAGGTTTAGTTTTTTTATTTTTTTTATAAATAAATCCTTGTTATTTAAAGAAGTGTTGTATATATCAATACAGTTTATAAATAAATCTGTAAATGTGTTTGCATTAAATTGTTTAATTTTTAACAAACAATGGTGTATTGAATCAAGAGGTTCAGAAACACAAATCGTTTTGCATTTAAATTGATAATTATCTATTTTTAATAAATAAAATAATTGCAAACAATAAATTCAAAAAAAAATAGATGATTTTAAATATGGTTAAAAACCCTCAGGTTTCGGCCCTTTGACTTAAAGAAACTTTTTTATTTTAATTAATTTTTTAAAGAGTATTTAATATTATTATGATTTAAAAAAAAACAATGGCGCTGTACACACACAACCGATGGGGCAACAGCCGGGGTTTCCGTATTCACTTACTTCCTTGCATCATGTTGAAAAGATTTATAAAAGGAAAAAAAATATCAAAAAAATCTTTCCCTTCACTTAAAATTTTAAGACAATCTTTAACAACAAGATGCAATCGGTGGTTAAGCAGTAAATAAACGGGGCATGGAGTCCAGCCATTTTGCTTAGAAATACCTGAACACCACCTTTTTACCCGGACATTAGGTTCGCCCCATCGTTTGTGCGTTCAGGTACTTTGGTTCTAGATTATATTCCAACAAAAGATTGTTGACAAGTGAGTAAGTTTCTTTGGCATCAAATTCATGAATTGCTTTCACAAAATATAGCTTTCTGTAACATCATATTTTTCTATAATAACAAAAGAAATTATTTCTATGTTAGTTAGATCTCTTTAGCGGATGAGTGTTGATATGAATGAAAACGCATTTAAAAAAATTAATATTTTTAAAATAATTTTTAGATATTTTTGGGGGAATAATTTTAATTTTATGGGGGGTGGAAGGGCAAACCAAAATTATGGGGATTTTTTTTGAGGGGAGGGGGAGGGGCCAATTTTAATTTGGGAGGGGGGCAATAAAAACTTTCGGGGGAGGGGGCAATGGCCCCTAAAAGGGGTCTAGAATCGTGCCTGTTGTAATATTTTGAGTTTAAAATTTTTGCACGTTAATAATTGGTCCTTTTATTTGTCTAATTATTATTTATTGAAAAAAATGTACTACAGTGCATCAAATTTTGTATTTTTTTATAATCGTAAAGTTTGTTTCAAAAATTAACAAAAATCAAAAAACCTAGAAACAAAAAAAAATGATTTTGTAACGGTTTTGCAATTTTATAAAATAATTAATATTAGAATATGGACAATACCCTAATCTAAATTGAATGAAATTTAGATTAAACTCCTTTTTATATTTTATTTTACATTTAAAATAGTCTTTTGAGTTCTAAAATTTTATTTAAAATATGTTTAATTCTAGGGTATTTTCCTTCGAAATAATTTTTCCTATCAAAATTTAGATCGAAATTATAATTAATGAAAATTAATATAAGGCAAATTTCTTTTTTCAATGGTTTTCTATAAATGCTATTCACATTATAGATGAAAGGATTAATGCAAACGTTTTAACCAAATTGCCGGTGTCTAATCATTCCATAAGATCGAAGTTGGATCCGAGACAAAGCATGATCATCAGTAGCGACACACCTTTAGACCGGACGTTAGTTTCAAGCGTCGAATCTTTTTTTACGCTCCGATCGTTCGGGGACCTATTTGCCTCATTTACTTGCATCCCTCTACATCTTTACGTCTCCTTTTTCGCAACTTATAAAAAGGTCCCCGTCCCTAGGAGCGTTTTGGAAGATTTTACGCGTGAAACGAAATCCAATTTGTTAGCACCGTTCAAAAGCAATTTTACAGTGTCCGATTATGCATTGAGTGACGCGATCAACTTTGTTGTGGATGCCGTCGAGGTTGATCTCAATACTACGACTGCTGGAACCATGCCTTACCGACATATTTTTGTTGGGGCCATACAAATTTGCCGAATCGATATAGCTTTGTGGTACTTTGAGGAATTCTTCATATTTCTAAGCGCATTTTGCATTCTGGCCATTGCCGTTGACCGGTATTTATATCATATCACTATTTTCATAACATGCGATTAATGAAAGTTTCAAACTAGAGTTTAGACCTTCTTTTTATACATTTTAAACTAAATTAAAAAAAGTATAAGCTTTTTTCAAAGAGCCATTTTGAAATTATATTAGTGGTTAACAATCCATTATGTGAAAAGCCTTAACTTGAGGGTAAATTCTTTTTTAGAAATTATAATGTTTATATCGTGGTCAATAGGGCATAACTATCAATATTAAAAAATGCGAGTTACAAAGTAACAATTTTATTTAGATATCATTTACTTAGAAAATTAATTAAATTTTTTTTGGTTACCTGGGGTCAGTAGGATTAAGTGCATTTTTTCGCCCCATATTATACTATTTATTAGAATAACGTCGCATTCTCCTGGAAATTATATATAATATCCGGCAAAAGTGGACCCATTTACCTGCTGGCCCCCCTTGCCTTCAAATTCAATAGAACCTAATTCCCCCTTTTTAATAAATACGTGGGCCGACCAAATTTTATTAGTTATATAACACAGGTCAATATATATTAATGTCATAAAAAAAAGTTTAAAATAATAGCATGCATCCTCATGATGGCCTTATCTCATATATTTTCCGCCCTTTGACTCCTTTGGTCCCTCTATATCGAAAAAATGGCCTTTTAGGACGGTTGCTAAAGTTTGTGACCTCGAGCACACCCTTAAAAGGAAAAATTTAAAAACGTCTTTTTTATTATAACTTGTAACTCAAACATCTAAAATAAAAAACAAAACCTTTGTAGCAAACTCATAGATCAGAATTTAGGTATTACAAAATTTTTTGCACCCATACTTAATTAAGACAATATCGGGTTTTAATAAAAATATTATTTGATGAATTTAACAGCTTGCTGTTGCCAATACGCAAAAAAAATTCAATCTATTTTGTCTTTAAATTTTATTTGTTTTTTTATTGACATTTTTTCTCAAATTATTCAATGTATATAGCTAATTGACAAATCTTGATTAAAAAAAGCGGTAAACAAATATGAAAATCCCTAAAATGGCAGATTTCATCTCTGTAGTTAGCTCATAACTCTCAAAAACTTGTTGACCTATGTATCAATCCAGGTTTTATTCATACAACAAAGTTTTAGGGTGATTGTGCTTCCTTACACGTTTCAAACGTCGACCAAAACTACTATCAAGTATGGCATCACATGTGTCTTATTTTTGGTAACCTTCCTGCCTCTGGTTTTCGTCGGCGTTCGACTGCACCATATCAAGCACTTTTACGGAGACCGAGTTGCCTTTCACCAGCCAACCGAGTATTGCATCTTCACGCCCTCCCATAAGAAAATGTACGGGCTATGGTTCACGGGGATAGGTTATTGATTAAGAAATTTGCAAAAATATTTATTAGAGTTGAGAATATATAAATGAAAAAATGGATTAGTTTACAAAATTAAAGCCTAATGATCCTATCCCTATTAAAGTTGTTTTTCAAAACCACACGACAATTTGTTGCGAAATCCAATATTTATCCAATTTAATCTTTTATTTACATCTACTTTTAAAATAAAGTGATGACAATTAATAAAACTAAAAATAAACGCGTCAAAAGGGTCTATCAAAAAAGAGCACAGAAAACTGTCTTACATTTTGCAGGCGATAAAAAAATTTTTTTTTCCACTTTTTTCTCATTTTTTGACAATCTTTACTTTGCCATATATTAAAAATGAGGAAAGGAAAAATACGTTTTTTTAAATATAACTTCAAAGCTAAAAAAAAAGGATATTAACACTTAAACGTGATTTAATAAAGAACTTGTCATATAATAACGAGAGCACGAAAAATAAGTTATTTAAGTCTATTCAATGTTAAATGTGGGCTGCGTAAAATGACCTTTATAACGATGTATTTACATTAAAAGTAAAAAATGCTTTTCATAAAATTAATTTTTTTTTTATTTCGCTGCTCGCCATTCAGATGACCAATGTTTATGAAAAATGGTCGACATAAATTGCGGCCATCTGACAATGTATTTGTTGGAGGTCGTGATCATAAAAAAATAGTTTACGATCACAAAAAATAGATCACGATCACAATTAAATGATTCTTGGAAATTTTATGATGAAAATCACTAGGATTTGTTGTCATTGTGAC